>OZJO01012026.1:0-13662 GCA_900406225.1 Acrobeloides nanus | reverse complement strand
GCATCAATTGTTGACCATATTAGAGTTGGATTTGAATCTGAAGTAAGATTAAGAAAAAGAAAAGGATCCGTATTTCCAGATGGAGCTGATGAAAGGTACTATTTTTTAAAAGAAGATTGACTATGACTAATGTTTTTTAGCCTTT
This sequence comes from Acrobeloides nanus, assembly GCA_900406225.1. Taxonomy (NCBI): domain Eukaryota; kingdom Metazoa; phylum Nematoda; class Chromadorea; order Rhabditida; family Cephalobidae; genus Acrobeloides; species Acrobeloides nanus. The sequence goes on along the minus strand of OZJO01012026.1, from coordinate 13,517 downwards.
ATGATAGACGAAACTCCATGCCTGATCCTAGAAGACCTTCATTATCACTACACGCAAACTCAATTGAACATGTAACTAGAAAATTATCTCAAATGTAGTGCTTTCCATGAAAACAATTAAATATTTTTAAGTTTTAAGGCGCGCCGACACTTAAGGACGAGCTTTTGCGGACCCGACATTTGCGATTGCCATGGGAAAATTTTTTTGTAATTTTCTCAAAATAAAAAATGAATTAGTTTTGACCTATAAAAATTTTTTTCCCATGGCAATCCGCAAGTGTCGGGTCCGCAAAAGTTTGTCTGCAAGTGTCAGCGCGCCAGTTTTAAATAATAACAAAAATAATTTTACATTGTGAGAATTTATCAATAAATTTTTAAACTAACAATGAACACGTTCGAACTCATGGTCAAAATTTTAGATAAGACCTATACAGTTTTGTAGAGCATACCGAATTACCGTCAAAATTTAAAAAATTAGCTGCTATAACTTTGGGCTATATTTCCTCCCTGAGGAGATATAGCCCAAAACGTGATTTTCGGAGCCAAAATTAGGGTTCACAAAAAGTGTATCATAAGGGAAGTCGAATTTGTTCGAATTTTTATTTTTCGATTTTTGACTAGAATCGATTTTCCCTTGCCTCCTGATGAAATTTAAACCAAAATGATCAAAAATGGTTTTACAGATGTCCCATAAAAAAGACCACTTTTGCAACTTTTGGGCGATTTTTTCAAAATGTTTCAAGTTTTTTAATTTTCATCAAAATAATCTTATAGGGGGCTTTTCTATGCGATGAATCGATTGCGCGCATTGTTGGACTTTGAAAACGCTTCCGGGAACGAGACGTGTGTATTGAAGAGAAAATAGGCTGATACAAGGTCAGGGAAGCGTGTTCAAGGTCCGACAATGTGCGCAATCGATTTCTCGCATAGAAAACCCCTGTAAGGTTATCTTTGTGAAAATTAAAAAGCTTGAAAAATTTTGAGAAAATCTCTCCAAAATCGCAAAAGTGCCCTTTATGGGACATCCTGTAATTGAAAAAAAAGTTATGAGCAAATTTTAGCGTTACGAAAAGTTGGGATACCCTGTATATCTTGATGACGTGTCTTTCAATACTCCTACTCAAACGATCAGGAGTATAGCTGCTCATTTTTTATACCGTTTGTTTTTCTTCAGTAATTAGCTTTAAAATTATAAAGGAATGTATAAATAAGTTGGGGGCGAGATCCACTATGAGAGTGTCTACAAACTATTCTAACAAACAATAATAGAGTGAACAAATGAGAGGATAGGCGTGCTCTTGCAAATGAGTGGAAAAGCTAAGAGATAATAGTAATGCTTTTCAAGCTTTTGACATTTTTATGTTGGAGGGCTTAGTCACTTAACTTGTTGTTACTTCCGCAAAGGCTTTGAAACAATGAATCGCCCTAAAATTTTACCGAGTTTACCTGATGTAATTCTTCGACGAATTTTTGATTTTTTACTTTACAAAGAATTATGTCAATTGGAACTAGTTTGCCGTAGGTGGCAAAATTTAATCCGTTTAAAGCAGAGAAAAGAGGTCCATGAATTAGTTATAGAGCAGGTATTTTTTAGTTAAAAATAATAAATTTAAGTAATTTTAAGCTGGGACATTGTAGAATATCCGTTTTGGAACAACCTTCTCTGAAACGATTTACAATAAATTGTCCATATGATGCGGAAGATTTCTTGTCAGGGTTAATACGTAGAGTGCAATTATCTGTAACAAAGATGACAGCTGATTTGCGTTTCTTTTCAAATATTGATAAAGTTTGTTTAACATAATTTTGGGCTGACATATTTTTTAGCTACCTTTTAAAAGAGATCCAAAACGCAAATTCTTTAGTGCATTAGAAGATCTTTGGATGGTAGTAATTTCATGCTCTGATGAGATTATAAGACGTTTTATATCAGTCGAACAAGAACTCTTTCTGGTAAAATAAAATATAAGATGATAGCAAAAGAGATATTTTTTCAAACCTTGGCAAACCCCGGGTTCGGCAAATTGAGGCTTTTTAGAAAATACGAAGCCGCTAAACATTGGTCGATGTTAACCAGTTTACAACCATATGAAAAAATGATATATTCGGAAAGATCATGAAAAATGGAGCATTTTTTGTTTTTACGGCATATTCTGAATCGTTGTAGTTTTCGGGATAATTGCGTTTGAAAATTTCAATTTGTTACAAGCTCTTCGTTGTAATACACAAACTTTTTTGAATTTTTTGCGGAAAAATCGATTTTTTAAATTTTCATAAAATAAACATTGTAGCAATTTGTATAGCTAAATGAGACGAACAAAATGACACCAAAATTATCCAATTTGAACATTGTTTTGGGTTATTGAAACGAAAATTCTGATTCATGTTTTTGTTTCAATAACCTAAAACAATGTTCAAATTGGATAATTTGGGTGTCATTTTGTTCGTCTCATTTAACTATAAAAAATTGCTACAATGTTCATTTTTTTTTGCCTAAAAAATTTGATAAGTCATTAACTTTTGACGGTGTGCTTCAAACTCTTCTATCGATATGCCACTTTGGAGAGGACAAACTTCTAAGATTTTTGACGCCAAAATTGAGGGGTATCCCAACGGAAAAAATCGATTTTTTATTTTTTACATTATAATGGTATCCTGGGATATCCTCGAAGCACCGCTTGAGACGCTTGAAAGCGAAGTTAAACCGTAGCGCAGTGGCGCTTCGGCTCGGCCTCGTGTTTTTGAGTTTATTTTCTAATGCGTCAAGTTAGTGAACCGAGGTTTGCATAGGGCGTGCAAAAATATTTCTTTTGTTACCATCTTATATGTTTATCATAAATTCAAACTTTTTTTAATATAGAAAATTACGCATTTAACTCTTCAAGTCCATGTTAACAAAGGACAATTTGAAAACGTAGCAAAGTTGCTAAGTGTGTTACAAAAAAGTCACACGACTTTGGAAATCAACCTGGAACTGCATGCACCAGACGCTAATCTTGTAAGGAAAAATAATAATTAAATGCATCAACTCATGCATGGACAAGCAGGGAGTACTGGGCTCCAAAATACAATTTGGTCCCAAAGATTACTGTCGATCAAAAAAAACGTCGACAGGCGAAAAAGTCGAAATACGAATTCGTATACGAATTGGAAATACGAAATCGTAGTCAAATACGAATTCTTATATATGTTTTGGACATATTCGCCGTCAAAATACGAATTGGTCCATTAATTTTTCCCCCGATACGACGAATTAGGGGGTACAGTGCACCCCCCCCCTTGCCCATGTATGCATTAACTTATATATCTATTTAGATAACTTCTCAATTAAATGAATTTTACGATCTTAATCTGAAAAAAATTAAGATTATATGTACGGACTTAGAACAAGCGCCATTGTCGATTGATCCAATATCATTAATTTTGGAGAGAAATAAAATTTATTTTGAGGCTATTGTGTTCAGGTATTACTCAAGCAAAGATATCAAGTTAATTTTTATGTAGAGAATGGTACCTTTCAACAGATGGTACTACACCACTTTCACGACATCCATTAAAAATGCTACGCATCAATTCATGTATAATAGCTAATACGAACCAGCTCGTTGGTATGATTCGGTCAACTTTTCTTCAAAGATACAGTTATGCTGTCACATATGGCAAAAGTATAGGAAAAGGTTCTTTTATTGAAAAATTAGAATTATCGGGAAGCTGTGTTTTCACTGATTTAACTTTTTTGCAAAAGAAAGCACATTGTGAATTCGAATATCGTGCAAAGTCAAATATACCAGAGCTTAAAATTGATTGTTCTAACATTTACTATTGTTATTAAAATTTATTATATATAAAATTTCAATACCCATAACACTATTTGGCATATACGCCTGCATATCTCTTATTATCAGACCAATCATGAGCATTATAATAATCAGTGAGATCTGGTCCTTGTAAAGTATGCTGAGTACATGAAACAGAGTCAAATGCTTGCAGTGTACCGCCAACACTAACTTGATAACCACTATCTGTGCATGTGATCTAAAAAGTAGTGTAATGGATTGAGTGGCGATTTTCCAGGAAAATTTGCCGACGAGAAAATTCTTCAAAAAGGAAAATTTTCGATAATAGAGAAATTCTTGAATTCTTGATTATTGTATGAATTTTTCTTTGGTGAATTTTCCGTTTTGACGTATTTTCCGACACCCTTACAAATTGAATGATGCAAATTTATTAAAGGACCAGTCCAGTAATTTACAACCATATTAAAAAAATGATATATTCGAAAAGATCATAAAAATGGAGCATTTTTTGTTTTTACGACATGTTCTGAATCGTTGTAGTTTTCGAGATGATTGCGTTTGAATTTTTTACAAGCTCTTCGTTGTAATACACAAACTTTTTTTGAATTTTTTGCGGAAAAATCGATTTTTGCATCGATTTTTTAAATTTTCATAAAATGAACATTGTAGCAATTTTTTATAGCTAAATGAGACGAAAAAAATGACACAAAAATTATCCAATTTGAATATTGTTTTGAGTTATTGAAGCGAAAATTCTGATTCATGTTTTCATGTCAATAACCCTAAACAATGTTCAAATTGGATAATTTTGGTGTCATTTTATTCGTCTCATTTAGCTATAAAAAATTGCTACAATGTTCATTTTATGAAAATTTAAAAGATTGATGCAAAAATCGATTTAAAAATTCGAAAAGTTTGTGTATTACAACGAAAAGCTTGTAACAAATTCAAACGCAATTATCTAGAAAACTACAACGATTCAGAACATACTGTAAAAACAAAAATGCTTCATTTTTCATGATCTTTCCGAATATATCATTTTTTATATGATTGTAAATTACTGAACTGGTCCTTTAAAGACTGAGAAGAAAGATCTCCAAAAAATAAAAATGAAAAAAATTTAAGAACTTTTTAATTAGAACCTGAAGATCGAGTACCTTCGGCCTCGTTTCCGAGTGCTTCTGAGTGCCCTCGAGTGCTTCCGAGCGAAATCGAGTCTTTCAAGCGCATCCAAATGCTTCCGATCGATCCCGCAAATTATTTATTTTCGATTTTTTAGCCCAAAAATAGTGAAAATCACGGTTTTTTTAAAAAACAAAAAAACAACCTGTATAAAGACTTACCGTGCCAACTACTCTAGAAACACCAGTTAAACTTGTCACTTCCGTTTGACCATTATTAAATTGAAGAATTACTTGATCTGCCTAAATATTTTTTCAGGAATTTTTAATCATCTAACACTAACCACAGTGCCTTTAGCAACCGAGCATACAATTTGTGCTGTTGTAGGGCATTCGCCTCTTTGAATTCTTCTTAAAACAGCGCATTCATCTAAGTTGGCACCATCAGTTCCTGTTGGAGCCGAAATTCGAGGTGGATTTGAAACTGATAATGGTGCACAACATACTAAATAATAATTTTTTATATAAACTGGAAACTGGACCTTCGCCCTCAATCCTCCTCCTCTCTCTCCGCGAGAGGACGAGGATAGGGTCATTTTTGTGAAAATAAATTTTTTTCGAGATCCGGCTACAAAGTACACCCTCTTTTAAAGGGGGAGGGGGTAGCAGCACTTGTGAAAAAATTTTTTTTTGAATTTTTGCAAAAATGACTCTTCTAGGGGTAATTATGCGAGAAATCGATTGTGCGCATTCCCGAAGCGTGAAAATGCTTCTTTGACCCTGATTCAAGGAAGAAATCGATGTATTGAAGCGAAAATCAAACATTTTCGGATTTTCGCTTCAATACACCGATTTCTCCCTGAATCAGGGTCAAGGAAGCATTTTCACGCTTCGGGAATGCGCACAATCAATTTCTCGCATAAAATTACCCTTAGAAAAGTCATTTTTGCAAAAATTCAAAAAAATTTTTTTCGGAAGTACTGCAAAGTACACCCCCCCCCCTTTAAACTAAATTTTACATTGAGTAGTTGTCGTTGGTACACTTGTTGTTGTGCTCAAACATCCTTCTATACATGTAAAAATATTTAATAAATTTATTAAATAAAATAAACTATGCAAATCACTGATCATCTAAAATGCATAAAAAAGCATGAAGTCTCACTTTTAATCACTTTCGTTTCTAAGCACGTATACGACCTAAATCAGAGTCATCTTTAGAGAATCGTTGATATCCCGCGACAATTATCATAAGCAGGCAGGTAAAGATTCTTCTTCACTTTTATCCATTTCAACATAAAACCTTTCTGTAAATAAATAAAAAGAAAGAGAAAATTTATAGGTCTGATAAAGAAAATGAAATCTTGCATCTTAGTTGAACCGGAATTTGATCAATGGACTAACTTTAAAGAGGATAACCTTTACCAGATCTCTGAAAAAATTTTTCTTGCAAATTCTTGTAGAAAAGACTCTTCTAGGGTAATTTTAATGCGAAAAATCGATTTCGCGCACTCCCGAAGCTTGAACATGCTTCCCTGATCTTCATCTGTGAAAATATGGCGAGAAGATATATATACAGGGTGGCCCAATAAAAAGTGGCTTTTTGTGATTTGTTGGGTCCCGGTTCATAAAGATTTTCTTCATAACAGAAATTTTGTCACAAAAAGTGATGTTCTACAAAGTTGTTCCTGAGAACACGACGGACAACTTTGTAGAACATCACTTTTTGTGAAAAAATTTCTGTTATGAAGAAAAACCGTATGAACTGGGTCCCAAAATATCGCAAAAAGCCACTTTTTATGAGCCACCCTGTATAATAGATTTTACTGTGCTGAAAACAAAATTTTTCAAGGATGAATTTTCACGGTCAGGGAAGCATTTTCAAGCTTCAAGAGTGCGCGAATCGATTTTCGCGTCAAAATTTTTTCGTTCATCAGCCCTTAATAGTCAATTTAAAAATTTATTTTTAAATTTAATAAGTTAAAGCACAATTATTATAGCACAGAACCGGGTAATGCATAATCACGTCTGGATCCGGGCTGCATCAGAACAGGGAAAAAAACGATGTTTCCGAAAGACTGACAGCATAATTATTTTTTTTAATGACGCAAAAATGCTTTTCAGGAAGGGAACTTTACTAGAGCTAGGGGACGAAAAGGTGCCATCACTCACGACCCAAAATCACCCATAGGTAATCACCCAAATCACCCACTGGGTGGTGATTTGGTCATTGGGTGATACCACCCATGGGTGATGGTGATAGTGAGTGATTCACTCACTGGGTGATTGCATCCATGTGGGGTGCTATCACCCACTTTTTCGCCCCCTTACTAGGGCAACATAAGTTTTTCAGCTAGATAAAAATACAACTTCAAAAGTTTCCATGTAGTACGATCACGCAGGGATGTGGATGAGAACTTTGAGTTTTTTGAAGATATCTTCTTATCTAGCTGAAAAAACTATATACTATAGTGAAACTCCCTTCCTGAAAAGCGTTTTTGTGTCATTTAAAAAATAATTATGCCGCCAGCCATTTTGGGAACATATTTTTTGAGCCTGTTCCCTTCCCTGTTCCCACTTTGTTCCGACGCAGCCCTAGTCTGGATCAATTCCTTACATTTAAATGTATACAAAAAATAAAAGAGAAATGTGCGAAATAAATTCATATACATACGCGTAAAAAAGTAGAAACTGAAGAAGTAATTAAGTAGAATATGCAAAAAAATTAAGTTCGAAATATAAAAAGTTGATTCATTTTTATCCTAAAAATCGTGACTTGGCACAAAATGCGTTGAGCGTTTGTTTAAAAGTTTAGATAAAGTTTAAAGACTTTTTAGTTTAATTTAATTACAATTTTCTGTCAAACTATGCATCTATGGTTAAAAGTGTTTCTTCGGTGGTACTTGAAGACCCTGAAGTTTGATGGAGGCCTCTAGATTTGTCATGATAGAGGTCAAACAAATTGTTTCTTGCTGGTGAGACTAAGAAAGTTGCCAAAAGACTTAATAAGAATAGTTCGCATATAATAACGAAATTGCATATGACTAAAAATTGAAGTATAATAAGAAATTGTTAACAAAAACTCACATCTTGCATTATCATGTGGAGATAGTAATGGGCCGCAAGTTATGACTCCAAATCTTAAGAAGATATTTTCAAAAAGTATGGGTTGTTGTGCAGAAAAGAAGAGAAGTGATAAGTCGACAATTCGAAAAATGCCCATAAAACCATATCTTGAAAGCTTATCCTAAATGTTTTAATTAAATAAATTTTAAAAATTTGGAAACTTACAGAGACCAATCTTGCTAATGTATGTATCCCAAAAATAGCCATAAGTAGAGAAGCAAGTGACGCTACATCACAAAATTGTATCCAACTAAAACATTAATAGACGTTTCTTCATCAACAAGCCTCTATGGTGTAGTGGCAAAGTAGCGCCACATGGTCGCGGGTTCGAATCCCTCTTGGAGCCAATTTTTTTGCACAAAGATAAAAGATTGGAAATCGAAAATTTTACTTTGTGCAAAAAAATTTGGCACCAAGCGGGATTCGAACTCGCGACTTTGTGACCATTAAGCCGCTGCTTTGCCACAGCACAATAGAGGCTTGTTGATGAAGAAACGTCTTTTCAAACCAAGTACTAATACTTTTTTGGTCGAAAAAATCTATATTTTCCCTGAATCAGGGTCAAGAAAGCTTTTTCACTCTTCGAAAATATCGATTTCTCGCATGATTTTACCCCTATATAGGCTGTTTTGGCAAAAATTTTTTTCTTGGATTAGGCCATGATTGTCACCCCCCCCTTTTAAAATCGGTCAACGCGCCGGTATAAATTAAATTTAAAAATTTTTTTACACGATGGCATGTTCTCGTTTTTCTGCTACTGCTACAACTTCACTTAGAACAATTAAAGCTCGAACAATTGGTGCTTGCAATACAATCCATTCTAGTCGGCGCAAATTTTTCCTTAAAATTTTTTTATAAAAAATAATTTTTTGAGTTAAAAATAATTACTCTGTTGGTAAAATTTTGGGTAAGCATGGCATACAGCAACAAAAAGGTGGGCTTTGAAAATTAATCATTTTTCCGTGCTGCCGCAGCATCAAACTAAGTGAAGCTCTACCATCTGCCAAGTGTCTTATAAGTGAAACAAGCACAAATAGACAAGTTAGGAAATATAGCAAGCCCAGCGACGAGACTAAAATAGCCGTTCTTGGACAGTACATTGCTACTAAACAACATCCCGTTGATACCTAAATTTTGAAAAATGTTGAAGACGATTGGTACTACTAAGCATTAGCTGCCACAAATGTCAGGGCTATTTTTCCATAAAATTTTCTACAAAACCCTATATAGGGTTTTGATGGAGGGGATCTAAAAAACGCACTCCCGATTTCTGGAAATTTTTTCTTGACCTTATATCGACTAGCACCATATCAACTGGCATCTCGACTAGCACAGGGGGCGAAGGTTGCTTCTCCTAGTGATATCGTTGGAGACTCTCCTACCATATTTGGCTAAGGGATAAGCTGAGCGCAACCAAAAATAGAATTATTAGCTCGTAAAACCATAGTTAATCAATTCGCCATAGCCGAAAACCCCCGATTACAAAATTTCAGGCCAAATTGGCATCAATTTGATATAGAAAACCCCTTTTTGAGCCAAAGTACTAGTCGATATAGGGTCAAGAAAAAATTTTAAGACATCGGGAGTGTGTCTTTGGATTCCCTGCATCGAAAAACCCATATAAGGGGTTTTTTTAAATTGTATAAAAAAATTTTTTCGGAAAAATAGCCCTGTCATTTGCGGTGACTAATGCTTAGTACAGGATAGCGCAAAAATTCGGTCAGTATTTTGGTTTTATTGATTTTCTTGTTTTGATCATAACTTTGGATTCAGACGGCCATTTTTCACGATCTTCGTGTTATTCGATAGCTCCGATTCTAAGCTTTCAATTGACACCAAAATTATGAAAAATGGCCACATGGGTCCAAAGTTATGATCGAAACAAGAAGATCAATAAAACCAAAATACTGACCGAACTTTTGCGCCATCCTGTAGCACCAAACGATTTGAAAGAATAACTTACTGGGAATAATGAAATTAAAAAGTAAAGTTTATTTTGACGCTTTTCTATAGAAATATAAGTCCATACATAATACCATTGTATTATAGCTAATATCATAATAAGAAAAGTAAATGCAGAACCAATTATTAAGAAGACAATTTGAAAACCTTCCAAATTTTGTAAAAATACATCTGCTGCTGGAGGGTCTGCTTCAAAATCTGCATGCGTGCAATTTAATTGTAATGTTTGTGGTAAAAGTAGACCACGAATTTCTCTGAATAAATACTCAAGAAATTCTTTAAATGCATGCATCTAAATAAAAATCTATATTCTCATGAATAATCAAATATAGAAATGACATTATAAAGTTGGTGAATAAGCCAATATTTTATCGCAAACGTCATAAAAAGGAATTTTATGTAAAAATGTGTGCTCAAATAGTTGTGCTCAATAAGTTTCATTATGGTTCATAAAAATAAAATACGGACGTGAATTTTTGAGATTTCTCTATATTTTTGATTGCCATATTTTTACAAACTAATAAAGAATTAGGGTCTGATAAGGCCATAAAATTCAAAGATTAATTGACAGAATCAAAAAAATTTCAAATATTAAATGAAAATGAGAGGGGTTTTATGTAGAAACTATTACCTCACGAGAACAAACGTCTAATATTTCGAGTGGAATGTATAGAATGGCATAAAGTAACAGACTAGCAAAGGAACTCGAACGTTATGTAAACATGAGAAAAAACTAAGTTAAATTCTATTCAAATATAAAAAAGAATTGATTCATTTTTCTTTTTGAGTAAAAGAACAATTTCTACAGGGTGGCCAAAAAATAACCGCACTTTTGATATTTTTCAAACAATTTTTTGCCAAAAAAATTTTTTAAAATTGTTTTCAAAATGACTCTGTGGGGGTTTTCTATGCGAAGAATCGTTTGCGCGCATTGAAAAATCTTCAAAACGCTTCCTTAGTCATGAAATCGTTAAAAATTTGAAAAAAATGAAAAATTCTGGTTTTTTTAACGATTTCATGGTCAAAGAAGCGTTTTGAAGATTTTTCAATGCGTGTAAACGATTCCTCGCATAGAAAACCCCCCACAGGGTCATTTTGAAAAAAATTTAAAAAAAGTTTTTAACAAAAAATTGCTCGAAAAATCGCAAAAGTGCGGTTTTTTTACCACCCTGTATAAAATTATATTCATTTTTAAATTGTTAAGAAATTTATGCTAGATAAAGTTATTCAAAAATTGACTGGCTAAAAAGAATGAAAACAAGCGTGACTACTAAATTCTTGATAAAAGATAAATATACATCATTTTGCATCGAATAATAGACATCCTTTTGCCAAAAGTAAACAAGAGACGATGTTTATATCATTTTTTGTCTGACTAAACAGATTATGTAGACAACTAGCCAGAATACGTGCCTCTCGGCGCGGACTCGGGCCATAACTACAGAGACCAAATTTGGCAAAATTCTAAAGCTCAAAAAGCTCTACATAAACACACATACAATAACAAACAGTTCATAACCACATGTGTACAAACCTCTCCTAAACCCCACTCAAATTGGGTGGGGTCGCGAGCAATGCGCAAGCAACAAATGGGCTCGTGCTAGCGCGAACCAGGCCAACACATATATAAAACTTTCAAAAAATCTTTAAAAAATGATACAGGGTGGCAAAAAATCGCACTTTTGCGAGTTTTCGAATTTTTTCATGGAAGACAACTTTCTGAGAAAGACAATTTTCTGAATGATGATTCCTTGTGAGTCTGGAAATAGGAGGTACCCCCGTAAAAAATTGAAAAAATCAAAATATCAAGGGTCAACATATTTTTCTGATGCGTGCAATCGATTTCTCGCATAAAAATTACCCTAGAAAGTTGTTTTCCATAAAAAATTCGAAAAATCGCAAAAGTGCGGTTTTTTGCGCCAAAAATTAAAAAAAGTCGAAAAAATAAAAGAAATTTAAAAATTGAAAAAATTTTAAAAATCGAAAAAATATATAAAAATTTTAAAAAATGGAAAAAATATTAAAAATTTTTAAAATCGCAAAAGTGCGGTTTGTTTGCGCCACCCTGTACATTTTTAACTGGGAACGTCACTAACGAGTGCCGCTCGGAGTAACTCTTGGAGAAACCTCGACCTCCGGCATTTTTAAGTTAATTCAAATTAATCGATTCAAATATCGGATATTCAAAAAGACAATGGAAGCAAAAGTGTCGAGAAAAAAACCTGTTTGCTCATTTCATCGACCAGACATTATTAAGCCAGAAACCCCGGAAGAACCCTAAGACGACAAGAGAACAGAATTGGCCTCACCCGGGCTTAGGAATCATCAAGAAAGAGAACTTTCGTTGTGTACACAATATGATTGCGCGAACTGAGAACAACTCAGCTTATGTCCCGGAAAGCCTCTCAAAAAGTGGAAGTGTTTTTCTATGGACACAATCGACTCGCGTGATCTCCGTATATTAATATGTGACTTAAAAGAAAGAAAGTGAAAATATTGAAAAAAAGATGACTTTAACCCGATCAATAAATTGTTAGCTTGAGTCATTTTTAAAAATTATTAGTCATTTCAAAAAATTGCTAATCATTTTTACCAAATCGAAATTCTAAAAAAGCAACAAATCTCCCAATATAGAAATACATATGATTTGTGGGAAAGGTCAGTCTGATGGCATAATGAGATTCGGATGGCATGATGAGCTGACAAAGTGTTTCTTAATAAACTTGATGAGATGTCGCCTTTTATCGAAATTTTAAATTGCCTTTGCAATAACATTCGATAGAACTATGCTACTAAGTGTCTTAATAAAAACTTAGACCCGGTTACTCGTGCGACGTATTAAATAAGCTCGCGCCCCACTATGCTTGAAGCATTGCCTATGTTGAGAACTAACGAATGGGCAATAAAAGACATGAGACAGCAAACACACTCATAAAGATACCAGGCAGTTAGAGTAATATCGCAGATAAAACAAATGTCTTGCTATAAACAAGAATTGGCTAAAAAATATATGCGTTTCTTTTTTATTAAACGTAATATAAGAAATAATGGTTTGATAGTTTCTCATGTTCTCTAAGAAAAATATAAAAAAGGAAAATCATCTGTTTAATCTCAACTAGTTAAAAATCGATTAGTTTATGTTACAAAAAAACATGTATATGTCTTTTAATAGCATTAGATTTATAAGGTTAAAAACTAGTTTCCATAAATACGTATTCTACTTTATAATAAAGTATAGGTGGCTAAAAAACTGCACTTTTGCGAATTTTTGAGCAATTTTTTTCAAAACGGCCTTAACAAGGGACTTGCACGAATCAGAGCTGTCAGAAAACTTGCCTTTAGTGCAAGTTTTACTTGCATCAAATTTTTCCGAAATTTTTTATTTTTTGGCCAAAACATGTGTAGAACGACTAAAATACTTGAAATAACATGTTTTTAGCTAAAATTGGGGGTGCAAGTAAAACTTGCCGGAAGTTGCATTTTTGCATCATGGGCAAGTAAAACTTGCCATGCAA
>OZJO01012014.1:0-12040 GCA_900406225.1 Acrobeloides nanus | reverse complement strand
TTTGGGGGGGGGGGGGTAATTTTTGGGTCGACCTCAAAATCATAAAGGTCCCTACTTATGTTTTTTCGAAAATTTTTGGAAACAACATAAGGAGGACCAAGGCAATTGTTTCGAGTTTTTCCAAAAAATTTCAAAAATCACCCTGGTCCCCTCCTCCTTATGTTTTTTCGCGCCGACAAGCGCGAAAATTTTTTTGTTGAAAATCACACTTAAGCAAAAAACCAGCGCCGCAGGATAAATTTTTTTTGAAATTTTTTTGTTTTTATGCTAAAAATACTCAGAAAATTACGATTTTTGTTGAAAAAATGAAAATTTTTGGACAATTTTGGTGAAAAAAACCTAATGAGGGACCATTAGGATTTTTGATTTTTTTGAAAATTTTTGGGAAAATTATAAGAGGGGACCCTTATAATTTTTTTTACTTTGAAAATTTTAGGGGGGTAATTTCCCCCTTACTCCCCCCTAAAGACAGTACTGGGGAGCACTCTGAAATGAGAGAGAGCATTTTCGAGCTCTATGTTGAATCAAAAGAAAATTGTTCTTTACCAAAAAAATTTCGAAGGAACGATGATTCATTTTTGTTGTCCGCTTTTCTCTACTATTTTCTTGGTTTTTTTAAACACAAATCATTGAAATTTTTATGACACATCTTTTGGAGCTACTTCGGTTCTTATCACCAGTATTTTCTTTTTCTTAAAGTTTCTCAAAAATTTACTTTACTTTCTGAAACTTTTGAAATGCTTCTCAATGTTTCTGAAACATTGCAATGTTTCTCAATGTTTGTTTCTGAAAGTTTCTTTCATTTTGTAAACTTTGGCAATTAAAAAATTCGAAAAAAATTTTTTAAAATTTTTTTTCGAATTTTTTAATTGTCAAATTTTAAAAAATGAAAGAAACTTTCAGAAACAAACATTAGGAAACATTGCAATGTTTCAGAAACATCGCGATGTTTCTCAATGTTTCCTTTCTCAAAAAAGAAACATTGCAATGTTTCTCAATGTTTGTTTCAGAAACATTGCAATGTTTAGAAAGTAAACATGAGAAAGTAAACATTTTGAGAAACATTGGTGAGAAAAAGAAAACACTGCTTATCACTCATTGAACGTGGTCTAAAATCGAAAAATTTTATTTTTCGAAATTGTTTCAAAAATCATCCTATTAAGGGAAATTTTATGCGGGAAACACGTTGGCGATGTTATTTTTGCGTAAAAACACGCTCCATTTTTTAGAAGAATCGAATCCAAAAACATTAAACGCGCTATGTGTCTGTTTGTGCTATCTCCGCGTTACCTTAAGTTCAATTCCGTTCGGTCTACACCAATCGATAGGGTTCGGTGAAAGAAGAAATATGACATCAAAATCATGGGGTACCCTTCAAGGAAAATTTTTTAGCCCCATATCATGTTTTACGTAAGTCTTACAGTAGAAATTTAATAATGTATGTTAAGAAGCCCTCATAGCCGAGTGGCGAAGACTGTCGGCTCGTAGAAATTGCTCTCAAGTTCGAGTCCCAGCAAGATCCAAAAGAGTTTGCTATTGACAAAGAAAATTTTAAAAGATTAAAAAAATTTTAAAAAGCCGAGGCGAACCATACTCGGTGCGAAGCCGTAGGCGAGCCGTGCTCGGAGCGAAACCATAGGTGAGCCGCATTTGGGGCGAAGCCGTACTCGAGGCGAAGAGTCATCACCGTCGTCTCTCGGAGATCCCGAGAGCGCCGTAGGCGCTCGGTCCTAGCTTATATATATAGAATCATTGAAGACAAAGAAAGTACATATTTCAAAAAAGCTAATATGCAAAAATTCGATTCTTCTAAAGAATGGAGCGCGTTTTTACACGAAAATAACATCGCTAACGTGTTTCCCGCATACAATTACCCCTAATAGGGTGATTTTTAAGAAAATTTCGAAAAATAAAAACTTTTCGATTTAGACCACAAGTTCAATGGGGGGGGGGTATAAGAGCCGAAGTAGCTCCTAATTTCATTTTTAGGTAAAAAGANTATCACATGTATGCGCCGACTACAGAAGTGATCACAACAGAACCAGAAAAGATTCAACATATGCATTATTCTACCTCGATGCCATCTTCAAGCACTCCTCCCATACAAACGAAACAGGGTAACCTTGATCAAGTTGCCTATATTCAAAGGTAATAGTTGATCAAAAATGGCATAAACTCGAATGAAACGAAACGTTTGAAAAACGATTTGGGGTTTTTTTTGAAACTTTTGGATATAACTGAAATTTTTTGCCTACGCTCAAAAATCTAGCTCCGGAGATTTATTTCTACAGTTCTCACGAACATTTTAAGACCAAGATCTCGAAAAATGGTTTACACGAAAAAGAGTTGAAGCTTTTTGAAATTTGCTTTTTTTAAGTGGCTCTACGAATTTGGTAGCTTAGTTCTTATTCTTTTCAAAATTTTCAATTTACAAGCCTCTGTGGTGCAGTGGCGAAGCCGTTGGCCGTTGCACCACAATGGAGCCATGTTCTACTCCCAGCTCTGCGAAAAGTTTTTGCTCAAAAAAATTTGTTCGATTTTTAAAATTGAATCAAAAGTTGCCGAAAATTCACTCTCATAAAATTAATTAGGGTGTACACAAACTTTAGGGCACAACCTGTATTAAATTTTAGCCACGAACAATCATCCAGACCCCGAGAGAAAATACAGGAAGACAATGGCTGTTGCGCTTCAAGTGCCTGTTGTGGGAGTGCAAATGCCGGTGATAATTCGTGCTTAGACCTGTGTCTAGTGTGTTTATTCTTTGAATGCCTGCGGACATAAAAATGCATTCTTATGTATCGATAATAGATAGACTCACAGGGTGTCATTCAGCACAACCTCTCCCTTCCAAAGAAAGTTGAATATTCTTAGCGAATTTAAAAGATTTTCACATGCGTTTCTGTTATTAGTTGGCCAATAGGACACACAATAAGCAAATATTTTCAAAAATTTTCAATGAGTATCGAAACGAAAACATGAATTTGAATTCCTTAAAGGGGGGGAACCATTTATATACCGAAATCGCGTTTTTCGTTAAAATGTAATAAATCGATCAAAATTTGACATGCATATAGGTAAAATTTTACGGGGAATCCAATGGCGATGTTATTTTTCAAAAATTCTCTATTCTAGAGGTCGAAAAATTGAATTTTAAGTGTTTTTTCGGTGTTTTTTTCACTAAGTTTCAATTTTTTCGCTCAATTTTCATAATTTTTTGATTTCCTCCATAATTTTAGCAGATTAAATCATGGTGAATCTTTTTATGGTCGCCTTTTCGAGTAAAATAGTTGTTTTCATACCTGAAATAGTTCAAATAGTTCAATTTTTAGTATAAGATCAAAAAGTCGCCCAAAACACCCTTGGATGATGTCAAAACCGAAAAATAACACCGGGAATCGATTCCCCGACACCAATTTACCCTAGAAAAGTGCTTTCTGCCAAAATTTTTGGCTTAGAAACAATAAAAAAACAGGCTAAAAAGACGTTGTTTAGAGCTTTTTACGAAAATTTATGTTTTTTTGTGGTCTAAAAATCTATGTTTTTTGGGGGCTGGAATATTTTTCTTTTGAATTTTTTACCGTTTTTCGGTATGGGAAACAAAGTTAGCGAAGTCGATTTTGAAAATTCGAACTTTTGAAAATTTCGATTTTTTTCAACATTGAAAAAACACCGAAAAAACACTTAAAATTCAATTTTTCGACCTCTAGGATAGAGAATTTTGGAAAAATAACATCGCCATTGGATTCCCCGTNTTTTCTTTTGAGTTTTCTACCGTTTTTCGGTATGGGAAACAAAGTTAGCGAAGTCGATTTTGAAAATTCGAACTTTTGAAAATTTCGATTTTTTTCAACATTGAAAAAACACCGAAAAAACACTTAAAATTCAATTTTTCGACCTCTAGGATAGAGAATTTTGGAAAAATAACATCGCCATTGGATTCCCCGTAAAATTTTACCTATATGCATGTCAAATTTTGATCGATTTATTACATTTTAACGAAAAACGCGATTTCGGTATATAAATGGTTCCCCCCCCCCTTTAAAAATTTTTTATGTTATAAATATAGGGTATAAAATCCTTACCCTTACTTCATAGCCCCCTAGCTCCACAGGGACCCCCACTTGAGGCACTATCACAGGGTATATTCGTCCATGCTCTACACGTATGCATATAAAGGAAAAGAAATTTTTGACCGACTGGTATATTGGGTTATTCGGAAAGTATCTCAACTAGCTTTATTCTAATAAATCTTGATGCAGAAATCCGTTTTCAACAAAAATTTTTCAGTATTTAGCAAGAATGTTTGCTGAATATGATACAATCATTCTTTTTGGACGTGATTCATATTTTCGTGTCTATATCCAGATTTTTTCAAAAAATTGGCTTTCAAAGATATAACCTAATTTTAAAATGTTGATATTTGGTTACAGAAGTCGATTTTTGATGAGATTTTCAGCCTTCCTAGGGGTTTTCTATGCCGGGAATCGATTGCGCGCATTTCCGAAGCATGAAAATGCTTGCATGAGCCTGATTCAGAGAATACGAATTGTTGAGCTTTTTATGGGTGTGCCTCTCTTAGGAGTAACTTCCAGTGGTCAAAATCAAAAAATTCATCTAGATTTGAGTTCCCCATGTCGACAAATTCCTGAATACAAAAATTCAGACGATTAGGAAAAAATTTTGAAATTTGAGTTTTTTACCATTGGGGAACCAAGGAGTAAAAAAACTCTAATAAGGCTCTGTTTCAAAAAATTTTAAAACGTTAAACAAGAAAAAAGACAAGATCAATACACAAATAATCAACTCAGAAATAACAATAAATAAATAAATTTTAAGAATAGAATATCCTCCTTCAATTTCAATGTTTTTGTTGAATGAAATCCTTGAATGCTTGTTCAATTTCTTCTTCAGATGCGTATTCTTTGACATGAGTAAAAATTTTTAACGAGCTAAATAAAGATAAAGTGAAGTTGAATGTAAAATCTTGTGATTCCAACAAAAGATTGAGTGAACTTTTTCTATAATTTATAGTTGATAAAGTTAATTAATATGTGAAAGAATTGACGCAAAAATTTAGTGATAGATCTTATTGAGATACATTTACTAAGAAATGAATAAATTCTTTCACATAAAGTAATTAACTTTTTCAATTATAAATTATAGAAAAGGTTCACTCAATTTTTTGTTGAAAAACATATTAAAATCACATATTTTACATTCAACTTCATTTTATCTTGTCATACGGTCAAATGACGGATACTCACGTCTGAAATCTTGAGTCAAATGGTCCTCAAAAACAAGGGAGTAATTATCAATATCTCGTCCACCGCTGCAGCTTTTCCAATGAAATATCATAGTCTCTACTCGGTATCAAAAGTGAGACGATCAATTCCAATTTTTTATTAAAATTGTTTAGAACATGGCTAACAAAAATTCTAATTGAAAGAATTTGAAAATACTGGAATTGTTTTTAAAGTTGTAAATCCGGGTAGAGTGACTACGAACATGACCATGATGGCCAGCAGTGAAGCAACTTTATTCGAGCCCAATGCTGAAAGATTTGTAAAACAAGCACTGAACACCATTGGACATGTTTCTGAAACGACTGGATACTTGGCACATGAGATTCAAGTTGTTCCAGCGCTATTGCTACCTGATTTTGTAAAAGACATGATTGATGAAAAAATGCGGGATAACAAGAGAAAACGTGTGCTAGCCAAGAAAGGTCAATAAATATAAAATTTGTTTCTTATAGAGTTTTTAAATACATAAAATATGGATTATAGTATGGTTCGGCAAGAATTGAGCATTTTCGAGCCCCCGGAGCACAAAATGATTTTTCGAGAGGGCAATTCGATTCCTAAGTAAAAATTGATATTTTTAATCGAAATTTTATATTTTTTCTAGACTTTTATGATCTTTGGAATACTCTTTTAAAATTGGAACTTAAGGGGGAGGACTCTTTCACTCATCGGCGCAAAATTAGAGGTGGGACCCCTCACTCACGGATCAATTCCTCACTCATCGGACCAAAATTAAGGTGGAGGGACCCCTCACTCATGAGACCAAAATTAGGGGAGGGAGCTCTCTCAGTTTTCATTTCTAACCAAATACCTAAGTTAAAAAGGCAAAAATGACAAATGAAGTTTTTAATTTTTCCAGAGGGGGTACTCCAATGATTTTCGTGTCATTTTTCTTCTTTTATTGAGCTCTTTCCAAAAATATAAGTCGTAACGATATTGGACTTAAGGTTACAAAATTCGGTGGCACACAAACAAATAGACAGACATTTCTCGTTTAATATTTCATCTAATTAAAGAATTTATTCCATATAAACATTATTTTATAAATGACAAGGTTTAAATATAGAAAATTTTAGCTAGCTATTATTGTTTCCCAAAGCAGGTGCACACAAAACGTCTCTCATGTGGCGATAAGCCTTATAAACAATTCTCCACATCCAGATTTCAACTGCTACCAGGAAGATAAATGCAAATACTAAAAAATTGTAAAAAAATCATGTGATAGCAAAGTCTCTAGCATATTTTATCCATATCTAGGCAGGGGTCCAGAAATGAACTCCCCTCCCCCTCATAAATTTTTCGGATTTGCTCCTATACCCCTTGTAAAAAACTTAGCGATCTTTTTTTGGTCTCCAACTCTGGGGATGGGAGTCGTAAAAATTATGAGTTTGCCCCTATACCTCCCCCTCCCCGTGAATTTTTGGAAAATATGGACCCTCTCTGCCACCTATGATCTTATCTCGACACTTATAGCTTTTTTGATTTGTTTAGTACTACAGAAGTACCCTATTTAATTTTTTGTAGTACCCCATTTAATGTGTACATAGGATTCAAAAGAGGCCAACAAATGATTTAAAAATCTATTTACTGTATGAGTTTAGGATCGCTGATTTGTATTCATCGGCAGCCTTTGACAATATTGGGATGATCACAACAAAATATAAGACAATAGTAATCACCTAGAAATTTGCATTGGATTATCCTATCACTATAAACAATAATGTTTATTTATTTGCACATACGATCTCTAGCATAGGTCGGCAAGGGGGAGCCTCCCCCCCCCCTGACCCACGCACGCACGGACCCAAAATTGAGGGGGACCACGCATAGACCCCGCCGAACATATGAGGTGGATAAAAATTNCACGGACCCAAAATTGAGGGGGGACCACGCACTCATGGACCCAAAATTGAGGGTAACCACGCACTCGCGGACCCAAAATTGAGGGGGACCACGCATAGACCCCGCCGAACATATGAAGTGGATAAAAATTGGGTGTCAGAAGACTAAAAAAAGGTCGTTTTTATGGTGGAGGTGGTTGGGAGGAAATCATTTTCCAGAAAAGAGCTAGATCAAATTAAAATATGTAGGCTTCATCTGAAACGCCCTGTATGTACTACTAAGAGAGTGTAGTAAAGTAATATGGTTACATTTTTGTTTCAAAAAATGTTAAAATTTTAACATTTTTATTTATGAACCGTTCGAAATACCACTCGGGGATTCCCTTTTTTCTCCCCTCCGAGCACGGTAGCGCTCGGCTCCCGGTGCTTATTTATTCAACAAAATTACCTTTATCACCAGGTATGGGATATACGCCCATGCTTTTTGCCTACGATTAGCATAGATTACTAAAGCAATGGGTACGGTGAACAAAATAGCGACAAATATTTTAATAGAAATTTCATAAGTTTCAGAGTCGTAAATTGAATGATCCAGCCTGTTAGAATCATCAAAGAAGTCCGGCATAACTATGAAGATAGAGTAAACTAGTTGGAGAATACCGATAATTAAGGCTCCTGTCTAAAATTTGTTTCATTAATTTGAAAATTTTTTTAACTACCTGAACATCTACACAACAGCAACAACAACAAACTTGAGATTCATCATTAATGTCATTAATATCAATACAAAAATTATGTTTCGAAGAAATGCCTCGGTTCTCTAAATAGCACAATTTTATTCTAAGAAAGTCCGCTTTTAAAAGAATTTCGGCATAGCTTGCTTTTTGCCACGATAGGACCGTTTTGTCACGACGCATTTGCCACGAAAAACTGGACGGAATCTTTTTTAAAAGCTTTTTAGCGCCCCAAATAAACTTCACTAAACCCCTAGGCGTAATTTTTTCACGAGGAATCGAATGAGCCCACTCTCGTTTCATGAAAAATTCAGAAAACTCAAGAAAATAGCATTTTTTGAAAAAAAGACTCATTTCTCGAGTTTCCTGAGATTTTCATGAAACGAAAGTGGGATCATTCGATTCCTCGTGAAAAATTATCCTAGAGGTTTAGTGAAGTTTATTTGACATGTTGAAACTCGCAGGAAACTCGGGAAAAAGGCATTTTCTGAAAAAAATGGACTTTGTTTATGAAAATGGAAATTTTGGATCTAGTTTAAATTAGGTTCCATCCAGTGTCATATGTTTTTGTTTTTCGTGGCAAATGCGTTCGTGGCAAAACAAGCTATGCCAGAATTTTTGTTTTTTTAAAAGAATTATAGTTGATTTCAATTGTAGTTTGGCTCTATTTCGAAATTTTCTATCCAAAAATGAGTGAAATCCGAAATCGAGATTTCAATTTCGATCGACCACTATTGCATACCGTTGATTTCCGTATATGGTTGTGATGTGGATGGAGTGTATGCAGGCGGTGCCGATGGCACCTGGCATAGCACAGGTATACCATTGTTTTTGTGATTTTTCTGAATCTGAGAAGTTGGATTTTGATCCAACTGAATCACCTCAGCCATGTCTAAATTATTTAAATAAGCTTCAAATTCGTATATCACAGAAAAAAATTTAAATTTTTCCAAAATGGGCCAAAATAAATTTTTAGTGACCAAAAATAATCGCGCAAAATCAAATTGTTTCAGGTGGGAGTCGAACCTGTGTCTTCTGCATGAGAATCGAGAGCAAAACCACTTAGATAACTAAAGGTTCAGTACACTCAGACAAAAGTTGTTATTTTTTGTTAATTTTTGGGAAATTTAAATCATTTTGAGCATAAACGTGCCGGTCTCTAGATATATAACGTAAAATCCAAATGAAAAAATTCGTTTTATGTCGAAATCCGACCAAAACTTTAGAGGTATTATTAGGGGTTACCCATTTTCCTTTTCCTAACTTACCTCGTCCTTATTTGTTGATCCTGGTTGTAGATAGTACTGAATAACTTTTTTACTTTCCTTTCTTACGCGCCCTTTTTATATATGATTTTAAGACCAATCAATCATCAAGGTTCGTATTTTTGTTCGACGAATGGTTTACACGGCGAGAAAAGTTTGTCATAGGACATTCGGTGTGTTTTTTTTCTTATAAAATTACTCATTTTTTCTTTTGGGGGGGGGGGAGACATTAACTCGCTGCGTAAGAAATTGCTGAATCATGAGATGTTTACAAGTTTCCTTGTTGTAATAGCACAAAGTTCGGCACACAACAAGAGAATTTGTTCATGTGTATGAAACCTATTAGTAAAAAGTTTCTTTTTCCTCTTATATTTTCTCGTTCTATTTTACCAACGAAGAAAGTTTATCAGCAAGATCTACAGTACCGAGCAAAAAAATCCGCCCAAACAGAAAATTTGACATTTTTAAAGGAGGGAGCCATTTGGGGGTCATTCTCAGAAAAAAAATTTTTCTCGATTTTTGACCTATATAGGGGTAAAATCATGCGAAAAATCGATTGCGCGCATTCCCGAAGCGTGAAAACGCTTCCTTGACCCTGATTCAGGGGAAATATCGATTTTTTGGGAAAAATCGAACTTTCGGGGTCTCAATTCGATTTTATTTTGCTCGAATAGGCTTTAAATCGACTTAAAAAACTGTTTCTAGGTCAGAAAAACACTTTCTGATCATTTTTGGAGTAAGTTTTGAAAGTTCGATTTTCAACCCCCAATGGACCCGCCAGGCCATCCGGCCACCAGAGGTCGAGAATCGAACTTTCAAAACTTAATCCAAAAATGATCAGAAAGTGTTTTTCTGACCTAGAAACAGTTTTTTAAGTCGATTTAAAGCCTATTCGAGCAAAATAAAATCGAATTGAGACCCCCGAAAGTTCAATTTTTTCAAAAAATCGATATTTTCCCTGAATCAGGGTCAAGGAAGCGTTTTCACGCTTCGGAAATGCGCGCAATCGATTTTTGCATGATTTTACCCCTATATAGGTCAAAAATCGAGAAAAAAATTTTTTTCGGAAAATGACCCCCAAATGGCTCCCCCTTTAACGTTTTTGCTGCAATTTTCAATTGTTTAATGTTTTTTTAAGAATAAAAGATGGTCGGAAAGGGCTATGCCACTAAATATTAAATAATTCTTGCTGTTTTGTAGTTAAATTGTGTATTTTTGTTAATTTTGCTATGTTTAGTTGCATAAAACTTATAAAAATGTTGAATTTTCTGTTTGCTCGGTACTGTATATACAGGGTGTTTCAGATGAAGCCTACTTATTTTAATTCGACCTAGCTCTTTTCTGGAAAATGATTTTGAATTTCCTACTTTCGCAAAAGAACGAGCTAATTTGTCCATTTTATTCATATTTCTTTGTTTTTGAAAAATTTCGACTGGGGCAAAATTTTTTTGCCAGAGATGGGATTCGAAACCACCCCCTGCGGACAAAAACAAGAGCTTTACCACTCGGCTATGAAAGTCGGTCTCGCCCATAGTCGAGTGACAAGGCTCTCGCTTTTTTGTCCGCAAGGGCGTGGGTTCGAATCCCATCTCTGGCAAAAACTTTTTGCCCGAGTCGAAATTTTTCAAGAAACATGAATAAAATGGACAAATTAGCTCTTTTTTTTGCAAAAGTCGGACATTCAAAATCATTTTCCAGAAAAGAGCTAGGTCGAATTAAAATATGTAGGTTTCATTTGAAACGCCCTGAATTTTTACTGATATAATTACTGATTTACTGTTCTAATCAGTAATTTATTTTGAAGCAAATTGTTTTTTTTAGGTTTTACGATAATATTAGATAGTGAAAAAAATTTCCGGGAGCTATTGTGATCAGGAGGGGTCACCCCAGGGTCAAAAATTTTAAAAAAGACATATTTAGAAGTAATTTTATGCAAAAAATTAATTGTGCACAAGAGCAAAAAATTTTTTTATATGCAAAATTTTTTATTTTTATTAATTTTAACAAATCTCAATAGTCAACTTTTGATTAATCTAAAATATTTCACAGAATGATTGTGATACTACTATTTCAAGTCTTCGTTTGAAACTTTCATTTCTATTCATATAAAACCTTTTTTTCTAGAAACATGTGTAATTCATCAACTAACTAAAGAAGAGCAACGTAACAACATCGCAGTTCTGTTATTTTTCAGACCTTTTATGCAAGTTTTATGCCTGTTTGTATAGTTTGCCAAAATGTTTACCATTTTATTTATAATAATATATTTATAAGTTTTTAATAAGAGTCATGATATGTACAGGTGGACTAAATTTTGCTTACGCTAAAATTTGCTATAACTTTTTAAAAATAAATCCGTTTTTTATAATTTTGGTTTTAATTTCATCATAGACGATTCCTGAAAAAAAATCGAAAAAGTTTTTTTGCTTGGTCCTCAATTTTTATCAAAATATAATTGCGCAAAAACAAATTGCTTCATGAGGGATTTGAACTTGAGCCTTCTGCATAGGAATGCGAAAGCAAAACAATTGAACCAAGCAGCCTATTTTCGAAGTTCTTTTTAAAATTGAATTGAATAAGACCTAAAGGAGGACCAAGCAAAAAAAATTTTCTTCGATTTTTTTCCAGGAATCGTTTTCCTATTGTCTCTGGATGAAATTAAAACCAAAATTATATAAAACGGATTTATTTAAAAAAAGTTATAAGCAAATTTTAGCGTAAGAAAAATTTGGTCCACTCTGTATAATAAAAAATAAGAAAAAAAGATTATATTGTTAAGAGGCAATGTCTCGAAAGTTCGAACTTTTTGGGGTTGCAGCGGCACTAGGCAAACTGAGTATATAATATGAAATTTGGACGCAAAAGAAACATAAATAAGCATTTGAAATGGCGTG
>OZJO01012013.1:0-10285 GCA_900406225.1 Acrobeloides nanus | reverse complement strand
CATTTGAAAATTTTCGTTTCAATAACCCAAAACAATTTTCAAACTGTATAATTTTCGTGCCATTTTATTCGTCTCGACGAGTTATAAAAAAATGCTGTATTTATTTTTTCTAAATACTCAATGATTTTAACTTATTTTCTTCTCAATATACAGATCAGGGAAAAACTATCAGGTACATGTTTTCGTTGTAATACACAAAATTTCAAAATCGCCAACTTCATACACAATTATCTCGAAAACTACAACGATTCAAAATTTACTGTAAAAACAAAAAATGCTCCATTTTTCATGAACTTTCCGAATATCAAAAAAATGGGCAACTTTTTTCCGACCGGATTGGTCCTTAAAAAAAATAAATTTACGCAGTCTGTGAGTGAAGCATCGATATTCGGTCTTTTCAAAAGCATTTTTATGAGTTCCTTTTGTCCATGTTCAGCTGCACACATGAGTGCTGTGGAGCCGTCGCAGTCCTAAAAATGGGGATGAAATTTCGGGAAAATAGGTTACAATTTTCTTAGGCTTAGACTTAGACTCAAGCTTACAAGGGAACGTATCGATCTTTTTCTACTGCAACTTTTTTTGACCAATCTACTACTTTGAAGGGCAGTCTACTACTTTGGAGGTTAGCCCTTCTTCTCCATGGAAGGAGAAGAGTTTTCACACATGTGAGTTTTTTCAAAAACGTACTTGTGCATTGACATCAGCCCCACAATCCAACAGCAGTTGTGTGGTTTCCATCCGACCATGAGAAACTGCGAGCATCAACGCAGTTTGACCGTGCTAAATTTTTTCATATTTTCTCTTTTCTATAGAAAGACTCTTACATGAACAGCTTTGGCATTAACATTCCCCATTTCAAAGAGCCTCTGGATTATGGTGGCCTCAGTTTCATCCTTGATAACACACAACGCAGCCAACATAACCGGGCTGTAGCCAGCTGTGTTTGTTTCATCGACTTTACAAACTTTCGAATCTAACAGGACACTGACAACATCATAATTTTCATGCGAGACTGCATAATGTAATGCTGTGTTCCCCTGAAAAATGGGGGTATATAAATTTAGATGAAATAGATATACAAAATCATGCACGAGCAAAAGAAGGATAGTCAAAATTTTTGAAAAATTCGTAAAAAAATTGAAAAATTTATCAAAAAATCGAAAAATTTGTCAAAATTTGTCGAAATCCCGATTTCGACGAGCACTAGTTCATGAACCCAAAAATCGATAGTTGGGGAATCTGACACTCTTGCTCATATATGAAAAAATTTACATTTTGATCGGTGAGATTCACTACAGTATCCATCAATTTCAACGAATACGACTCCAATATGTCGATGAATCTTTCAACAACAACCGCATTTGCGTTCCGTTTTGTTGAAACTTTCAACCACTCATGTTGAACATATTTGAAAGCCCAGTCCTAAATTGTGTCACATGTTTTCTAGACTGCAATTTGAGGCCAGTGTTGTATTCGAGTACAGGGTGTTCCAGTAGGTTGGAACTATCATTGAGGGTTTCTCGTCATCCAATCGGTCAAAGAATTTAAGGTTGTGGGACGAGGTGGCCTCAGAGGCAAGTAGGTTGCGTGTCTAGCTGTTGCTCGAAAGGTCGCGGGTTCGATACCCAGCTTCGTCGCTTGATTTTTGCCCAAAAATTGGTTTCTCTCTCTCTTTGGGCAAAAACCAACCGACGAAGCTGGGTATCGAACCCGCAACCTTTCGGGCAACAGCCAAACACGCAACCTACTGCGCCAAAGAGGCCACCTCGTCCCACAACTGAAAAGTTGCTTGAAAAACTTCAAACTGAAATATTCTCATATGGGAAAACGTGAGAATCGTCTGAGCTCTCTCCTACAAAAAACCGCATCGAAAATGACCGATTGGATGACGGGAAACCCTCAAATCAATGATAGTCTCAACCTACTGGGACACCGTGTATTCTTATACTACTCAACATGTGACTCGTGAGGCGAGTACTCGAGTCAATACTGTTTGAGACATACCGCTGCTGGCTCACTAACAGTTCCAGTATTATTCAAATGCGTATTCAATGTGTCTAGCGCTTCTTTTAATGGGATGGATAGCTCGAATTCACCGGAGAAGTCGTCACGCTCGTTCATATCATAAGTTCCTTCGGAATCTGAAGAATCTGTCGAACTAGGGTCTTCATCGTTTTGGTTCGAACTTGAGGCGTTGTTTCTGTAATGATTGGATCCTGAAGAGCGTCCATAGTGTCTTGAGCCCCAAGCCGATAGGGAGCGGAGTTCGGATCGAAGTGGTGTGAGACGGTCCGCTGCTTCCTCTTCCTAAAACAACAATTTGTTTTACATATCTTCTTGGGCATACACAATAACGGGATGGAACGATCGTTTAAACAACACAAAAAATGGGATGAACAATAACAGGATGACAAAAACGGGACGACAAAAACGGGATGACAAGAGCGAGACGATTTCAGATCTCGGCTTCTAAAAGGAATTTTGATATGATGTCAAAGACTTTTTACTCAGGATAACAAGGCTTGGAATTAGGCTTGGGCTTAGGCATAGGCTTGGGCTTAAGCTTAGGCTTAAGTTTAGGCTTGGATTTAGGCTTAAGCGTAGGCAGCTGAGAAAAAAGTCTTTTACACTATCTAAAAATTCCTTAAAGGAGTTGAGATCTGAAAAAATCCTCCCGTTCTTGTCGTCCCGTCTTTGCGTCCCCGTTCTTGTTCGTCTCGTCGATTCGTTCTGTTATTGTGTATGCCTCTTCTTGTTCCCATGGGTTTGTGAATTAATTTGAAAAAGAAAAAAGACCTCATCTGGCGTTTCAGCATGCTCCATCGGGGTGTTAGGATTGTAACGACTGACTTTGGGTCGAGGTATTTTGGCGGGGATAGGATCCGGGAAGTTAGAAGAAGAAACGACAGGAATATTTTTCTTCAATACTACCATTTCTTTCAAAGCCTTTTTAGGGCTTCCGCTAGGGTTGGATGGCTGGGCAGAGTCGTTTTCCTAAATTGAAAACAAGTTTTAGCTGACATGTTACACATTCAAGATTATAGGAAAACACAACAGCAATCTGTAGAAGAGGATAAAAAATGGACTTCCCGAGAAGAAAATTTGATTTCCCAGTTAAGAAAAAAAAAGATTTTGTCCTATTATGGCCTGAAATTTTTTTCTGGGAAATGACCCCTATAGGGGTAAAAAACATGCGGGGAATCCAAATTTGACATTTTCGAAGCAAAAAAACACCTCCCTGATTCAGGGAAAGTCTGTGTATTGAAGCGAAAAATCGCAAAAATGCGATTTTTCGACTTTTCGCTTCAATACACAGACTTTCCTTAAATCAGGGAAGCGTTTTTTCGCTTCGAAAATGTCAAATTCGGATTCTCCGCATGTTTTTTTACCCCTAGAAGGGTCATTTCCAGAAAAAAAATTTGAAAATTTTGTCACGTGCCCCCCCCCCTGTAGTAGCTCCCAAATGTGTTATCATATAGCATTTTCTCAACCAAAATATAAAACCCATACATTTGTATGCCTGTCGGCAATATATTCCAAATCATCGGCCACTTTGTTCGACTTATCACGATAGCTTCGATATTCACTTTTATCTCGCGAAAAATTTTGCCTCTGTGGCTCGGTGAGCAACTTTCGAATCGCTTCGGCTCTAGATGGATCCAACTGTCTTTGCGTCAGACTAGAATTGCTTGGGTCTTCGACGAAAATCACCGTTTGTACATCGGTTTCTATTGAGACAGTATCTGGATCAATGGATCTTCTATCCAGTTCGAGAGAGCGTCTGTCCGATTCAAGGGACCTGCGGTCAGATTCAAGGGATCTGCGGTCCAACTCAAGTGATCGACGATCTGGTTCATGTTCATGCTCATGAAGATGTTCTCTGAGAGGTGGAGAAATTGCTTGTTCATCGGAGGCATGTTCATCCGATCCCGATCCAGTGGTGTCTGCTTCAAGGCCTTCGTCTTCAGGGATTGGTTCGAAAGGTAGAACGTCGTGCAAAATTTCCTCCGTTTGTAGCGGACATTGGGTATATTCGTCATCCTAAAATGAAATTTGTCGACGCCACCACGCTTCCGGACTACCCACTAATGCGGACGCGAACGCAAATCATGCGGATTAGCACATGCGGAAGTGTAGTATCCGCAAATGTATCATCCGCATGTGTTAGTCCGCAAGTGTAGGCCCGCAAGATTTGCCTCCGCAATAGTGGGTCCGGAAACATTGTTGCGCCAATTTGTCGAGATTAGATCAACTTGATTACCTTCTCTAAAATCTTTTCATAGTGCTCTGAAGCATTTGATATTGAAGTTCGATCACACTTGGCACAAGTGATCATGATAAACTCGCCGGCCTCTTCCTCTTCGGTTTCCGTGATTGCATCAACACTTTTTCGCTTTTCCTTGTCTGCTTTGATCTTTGCTTTGACTTCGACATCCAGCCAGTCGTTATTCGTTTGAGTTTCGGAGTCTTGATGATTTTTCGTGATTTCTGCTTCAGTTTGAACTAGAGTTGAAGTCGATGGAAGCGATTCGGTGTGAGTTTCTTGGTCAATTTTATTGATTTGTTCAGATGTGAAGATGGTTATTGCATCGGTACCCGTTTCTTTCGTCAATGGAACTTGGGGTGTTGAGGTTGAAGCGTCGGCATAGGTTTTTAAATCGTTGCCTAAATTTTTATATTAGGATGTATTAAAAAAACATGAATTGGGGTAACTTTTTCATGTTTTTTCGACCCGAAATTTTTTTTCAAAAATGACCCTATTGGGCTAATTTTATGTGGGGATCGATTGCGCGCATTCCCAAAGCATAAAAGTGCTTCTCTGAACATATAGTAGCCTAAATTCGCTTCAATAAACAGATCTTTTCCCTGAATCAGGGTCAGGGAAGCGCTTTTAATGCTCAGCAATGTGCGCATGATGTAACCAAGGAAGGGGAGGGCATCTGCCCTTTAAAAACATACCTTTAGAGTCATCATAATGAGGTAAATCATCTGGATGCAGTTCGGGCTCATGCCCAATACAATATTGAAATTCGACAGATAAATCTAGTGGTCGAATCAGATCGGCTGTATCCACGCCAATGCTAATGCATTCTGTTGTCAAAGTCTGTGACCGTGTTGATTTTAATGGTTTCACAAAATCGGCTATTTCCGTAAAAACACTCTAAAATAAAGCATTAAAAATTAAGTACCAGGGGTCGTGCGCTTCTCCGCACTCGCGGTGTCTCCAAGCAGCATATTTTGCTTTTCCCGCTAACACGACCACGCAGGGGTGCATGTTGACGGAAAAATCAAGTTTAATATATAAAACTCGATAGTTTTACTGTTTTGAAATTCGCATATTTTTTGCAAATCATCAAAAATGCTTCATTTTTTATGAACTTTTCGAATACACAACTTTGATTGTTTCAGGGACGAATTTTCACTGCGTTCATGTTTTCGTTTTAATACACAAAATTTCAAAAATCGCTTTCAAAATTATGCAAAAGTTGTAGTTTTGTAAAAAAAAACAACAGATTATACCTTGCTATCAGATGTCTGCGGTATTGTTTGACATTCACAATGTTTGGTAATCGGTTTCTCATCCACAGCGGCGGCAGTGGCGATTTTTTCGGCGCTATTTTTCGCAAAGCCATTGTCTCGACTTTGAGAAACATACTCATTCACATTTATTGTTGTGCTTCGAGTCTGCGCAGAATCTATGGAATCATTGCCATAGTCGAAACTTCGGCTATATGGAGCAGAAAGTGGTGCATCCGAGGTATACCCATCAAATTTCCATTTCGCTGTGTTTACCTGAAAATTAAAGATCAGTCCACTTTTGAAGAGTTGATGCATGTGATAGAGCATAAAATGTGGAGCATTTTTTGCTTGTATGGCACTACTTGAAAATCTCACCGTAAAAAGCTATGAGCAAAATAAAAAAATTTCAAATCAGTTTGAACATTGAAACGAAGAGCTTGTGATCAATTGTTTATTGAAATATTTTATTAAATCGTTTCATTAAACAATCTGATTGATCTACAAGCTCTTCGTTTCAATGTTCAAACGTTTGAAAAACTTTTTCACAATTTTATTTTGCTCATAACTTTTTGCGGTTATATTTTTAAGCAGTGACGTAAAATTCGATTTTTAGGTAAAAATTCGATTTTTGACCAAAATTCGATTTTTGATCATGCTCCAAATTTTGTGCTCTATCACATGACATCAACTTTTCCAAAGTGAACTCGTCCTTTAAGTATTGATAAGATAAGTAAAGTAACAGCTCCTCACCCCGTTGCCATTAAAATATGTATATTCCCAGTTTTTAGGATAGTTCCCAAACAACTCTTCTGACTTCTTCCTCCTCACACTTGCAAACGAATCCATGTCCAGCCCACCCGAACTTCCTACAACACCCATTCTGCCTCGATATGGCACATTTCCACTTGGCCCAGAATTAGGGCTATAAAATACACGACTCTGTAAATTCGAAGATCGGACGGCTGCCGGTGGAGCTGCTTCAGGCTCTGGACTGAGGACTCGAGGTCTTCCGACGTCTGTATATCGTCGAGTTGGCAATGGTGCAGGGGGTTTAGCATCAGTGGAGTGTCCATTTAAGTGGAAGAATAATTCTGAAACAGGGCCGGCCTGTATATCAGGACGATTTGTGGGTTTAGGCGGAGGTGGTGGAGGTTTTTTCTTTATTTGTGACATTGTTTGAGCCAACGCCGTGTAATAGGCTAAAAATTAAATTTTTTAAAATGTATCGTTCAGAAACAGATTTGAATTTGCCTGAATATCGACACGAAAACCCTGAATTTTATATTTTTTTAAATACGCTGAATCAGAGTTTTCGTTTCAATAACCCAAAACAATTATCAATTGGATAAATTTGGTGGAGTTTTGTTCGCCTCGTCAAGGCTATAAAGAATATCGTCTTTGTTTTTTAAATACACCTAATAATTAAGCGTATTTTTAAAGAAATGTAAAATTCAGGGTTTTCGTGTCAATATTCAGGCAAATTCAAACCCGCATGTTAATCCGATTTACTGTTCCCGAGTTCTCGTGCTTACGTACGTACGCACGTACAGACGAACACAGAAACAGGTTTTTTATATTTATGTTACAAAATTTTTACTTTTTGGAGTGGGTGAAGATGGCGCTGAAGTTATTGATTTAGGAAAAAGTGGAGGTAGAATCGATCGTTCGGAGAAAATTTGTCTAAGTTCTTCGTTCGCTAAAAAATTTTAAAAATATATAATTTAAAGATTTATAGGACCAGAACACTTTTGCGGGTTTGACACTACGTTTTTTGTACCAAAAACTTATGATTCAAAAAAGGTGGGAAAAAATTTTTAAAAACCGCCATTCTTTGTTCATAAGTTAATCATACATTATACCTTTTTCGGACCCCTGTTGGGTTCACTCTTTCCCGCTTTTTTGATCGAAAATTTATGCCAAAGAATTTCATTCTATTTTGTAAAGTCCATGGACCGTCTCAACAAAGAGACTATGCCAAATGAGGCGTCTTAAACGTTTGTTGAATTTCAATGTCATTGGGGCATACGGAGAGAAAGTTTCTACATCCTCAAGACTTTTTTTGCAGAGGGAACTTCTTATCTATTAAAGGGTCAGTCCACTCGGAAAAATTCTATATTCTACAAAATTCATGAAAAATGGAGTATTTTTTGTTTTTACGGCATCTTCTGAATCATTGTAGTTTTTGAGATAATTGCGTTTGAAATTGTTCATGTTTTCATTGTAATACACAAACTTGTTTGAATTTTTTGCGGAAAAATCGATTTTTTTAAACTTTCGCATAAAATGAACATTGCTGCAAAAGACGAACAAAATGACACCAAAATTATACCATTTGAAATTTGTTTTAGATTATTGAAACGAAAACATGAATCAGAATTTTCGTTTCAATAACCCAAAACAATTTTCAAATTGGATAATTTTCGCGTCATTTTGTTCGTCTCATTTAGCTATAAAAATTATAGCTACAATGTTCATTTTATGAAAGTGTAAAAAATCGATTTTTCCGCAAAAATTCAAAAAGGTTTGTGTATTATAACGAAAACATGAACGCTAATTTTTATGTTAACTTTTTTTAATATAAATATGGGTGTGTTCTTTTTAGTTTAAAAAATTTTTTTTAAAGAAAACGGATCCTCAAAACGGTTAGATAAAAGTAGCTTATTGGGTATTATTCCTAAGACTACTGAGAACGTTGATAAAACATTAAAAATTTTTAAAGGATTATTTGTTCGAGTCTTTGTGTCGTTTTTGTAAAAGTTATATACGAAGTTCAACAAACGTTTTCACAACATGGATATTACAGGGTGTATCAAAAACCGGAATTTGGACGATTTTTTCATGTTTTTTCGACACGAAAATGACCCTATTAGGGCTAATTTTATGCGAAAAATCGATTGCGCGCATTTCCGAATGCTTCCCTGATTCAAGAAAATGTGTTTTGTATTCAAACAAAAATCGAAAAAATTTCTGTTTTCTGCCTCAAAATCAAAATTTTTCGATTTTCGCTTCAATACACACATCTATTTCCTTGAATCATGGTCAAAGAAGCATTTTCAAGCTTCGGAAATGCGCGCAACCGAATTTTCCTGCATAAAATGACCCCAATATGGGTCATTTTTAGGATTTTTGAAAAAAAATTTAAGTAGAAAAAACATTTAAAAAATCGCCTAAATTACGTTTTTTTATACACTCTGTACATATTTATTGGTGAAAACCTACTCGATTTATACGCTGGCCTAAGAGTCGCTGATCTAGGTGTATGCTCCATAGACGACTTTTTAGAATGATATGTGCCATAATCGGAGTGATAGCCATTGCCATTCACTTGGTTTATCACGCGAGAAACACTAGAATCGGACCGATTCTTTATAACAGGTGCTGGTCGTTCGAGAGTACATAATTCTTCGAAGTCGCTAACGAGGTCCTCTACCGATTTGCTAAAAAATTTTGATTTTTAAAGGCAAAAAATCGAATTTTTGCCAAAAAAATTGTCAAAAAAAGAATTAAAAAAATTCGACGTAAAAATTAGTGTTAGATCCCGTTCCGGTCAAGAGGTCGATCCCAGAGTTGTCATCTAAAATTTACTTTGAAAAAAAGCAACTAGGCCTCAGAAAAAAAGCAAATGCTAAAATATGGCACAAAAAATGAGCTAAAATAATGAATTTTTGGGTAAAAAATATCCTAAAATACAATTTTTAGTCAATAATAAGTATTTTTGGTTGAAATTTTGCGATTGTTCACAAATTTGCGGTCAACAAATAATTATTTTTTATGAATTTTTCCCCAAAAATCGAGAAAATTGCTTTTTTCGGCCTTGAAAAAAAGCAAAACTACCTGAAAAAAGCAAATTGCTGCGAAAAAAGCGAAAATGGCAACCCTGGTCAATCCCCGACCCGGAATCTAACACTAGCAAAAATTCACTGTACCTAAAGATCGAGTCCATTGGGCTGGCAACCATTCGATGAGATTCATCATAGGAAGTATCCCTTGAATGGAAACCATAACCATTTTCTGACAACGGAGCCGGTGGAAGTTTTCTTCTCGACTTTTTCGGCAATGTCCATTTCTAAAATATACCCAATTTCAGTGGCGTAGCCAGGGAGGGGTTATAGCTATATCTAATGGTCCCCTATTATGATTTTTTACCAAAATTTTCAATTTTTCACTAAAATAGGCCATTTTTTCGGAACTTGTGCACTTCGGCCCCCCCCCCCAAAAATGTCAGTTCGGCCCCCCCAAATTTTTGGGGGGGGCCGAAGTGCACAAGTTCCATTTTTTCACCAAAAAAGTCCAAATTTTGGCAAATTTTCACAAAAATTGTAAATTTCTGAGCATTTTCAGCTTAAAAACAAGCACTTTCAAAAAAAGTTTCGCTTGTTTTTTGCGTTTTAGCGAAAATGTTTAACAAAAAAATTTGCCGCGCGGAGCATGGCGACCAAAAAAAGTCGCCAAAAATTTTACACTTCAGCCCCCTCCGAAATTTTTCTTCCGGCTCCTAAAAGTCCCTGCCCATCTTTATTCATAAAAACAAGAAATCTGTCGCCTACCTTGGCTTGCTCATTACCAGTGGTCACGTTCTCGGCAAATTTGACAAAATCGAGATCAATATGGTAGCCATACGGACAGCATTTGCATCCGTTTTTAGGAGGTAGCATTGGTGGTTGTATTAGTCGACTTTTTTGTGTTAATATAGCATGTAAAAATATTAATAAAAATATTACATAAATGGAATTCTAAATTTTTATAAAATTATTAACACGGGAAT
>OZJO01012009.1:0-12465 GCA_900406225.1 Acrobeloides nanus | reverse complement strand
ATGAGCTAACAATGTACCATAATATAAGGACATATGAATAAACTGAATAAAAAAACACATAAAAGGGTTTACAGGGTATATAAAAAAACCGAAATTTGGGTGATTTTTTCATGTTTTTTCGACTCGAATTTTTTTCTTCAAAAATCCTAAAATGACTCATCTAAGGGGTGATTGTATGCGGGCAATCGATTGCGCGCGTTCCCGAAACTTGAAAATGCTTCCAGATCCTGATTCAGGAAATTAAGTGTGTATATAAAAGCTAAAAATACAAATTTACAAACTTACTTTCCTGAATCAGGATCTGGGAAGTATTTTCAAGCTTCGAGAATGCGCACAATCGAATTCCGCATAAAATTACCCCTATATGGGCCATTTTTGAATAGGATTTTTGAAAAAATTCAGGTCGAAAAAACACAAAAAAATCGCCCAAATTCCGGTTTTTTATATATTTTGTCAAAACTTATTATTCAATAGGTAAAAACCTGGCCACATATTCTCCAAAACTGGCTCTTTGCTCAACAAAAGCTAGTCCTTGTGCATTATAATGCTTGAAGAAAGGGTCCTCCATCAATTCAGAAAATTTAGGGCGGGAATTCATGTCTTTTATTAGGCTAAAAAGCGATTGGGTTATAA
Organism: Acrobeloides nanus; assembly: GCA_900406225.1. Lineage (NCBI taxonomy): Eukaryota > Metazoa > Nematoda > Chromadorea > Rhabditida > Cephalobidae > Acrobeloides > Acrobeloides nanus. Next base: position 11,832 of record OZJO01012009.1, on the reverse strand, counting down.
AGTTGTAAGTTGACTCTCGATAATCCATCAACTCTAGGGACTGGTCCCAGGGTGATGAATTTTTCAAGGGTGGTAGATTAGTGAGAGGCTTTTTCAGCGAAAATTGTTCGTCTTCGGTGTACCAAAGAGGAAAAAGATGCAGGCAAGGGTCAAAATCATACATTTACAATCCCTCGAACAGTCCGGGGGGATGTCGCACGAATTTTCGAAAATCATTTTGCTGTTACACCTCCTCCTCCTCGCACCGAAACTCCAATGGTTCCATTATAATTTTTCACCAAAAAATCCAAATTTTTCCATTTTTTCAGTAAAAAATTTTTAACCTAGTGCATCATTGAAGGTAATTATCCAACCTCGCTTCAAAAACAAGAAAATAATGTCGCATCGGATGGGACTATCCGGCCCCCTTGTAAATGTATGATCAAAATTTAAAAAAATTCACAATCCACTCAACTCACCAAGCGCTTCAAAACTAGTACCATTTTATGGGCTTTTGAGTTTTTAACCCACAGTCAATTGGCTAACGTGTTCGGCCTTCATTCATAGGGTACGGGTTCGATCCGCGATCAAGAGTCATTCTTTTATTTTGTTGTCAAAATTCATGAAAATATCCACATTTTTATGCGGGGAAAAACGATGGCGCCATTATTTTCCCATGAAAACCTTTTGGAAAAATGGGTAAATCGAAAAATCTCAAAAAAATCTAAAATTTTTTTCACCAAATTTCATGAAAATTTTTGGAAAAATAATAGCGTCATCGGTTCCCCGCATAAAAATGTGAATATGCAAAAATTTTCATGAATTTTCAACAAAATAAAAAAATGACTTTTGGGCGCGTGATCGAACCCACGCCCTATGAGTGAAGACCGAGCACGCTAGCCAATCGGCCATGGGTCAAACCCTCAAAAACCCATGATATGGTACTCGTTTTGAAGCACTCGATGAGCTGAGTCGATTGGCGAACTTTTTTTAAATATTGACCCTATTTTTTTAGTGCGCCGGGATCTGGCCCAGGGTGGCTGATTCGCGAGAGTCAACTGTATAAATATTGATACCATCTATTGACAAAATTGACAAGTTCTATAGTGTAATCACCACTGGCGCTAAGTAGAGGTGGGTCACCGTGAACTACGGCTTGTAATTGGTCAAATACGGAATTCCAATCTTCATAAGGGAACCTGCCAATGCAGACTTCGACCTAAAATAGCTTTTATTTTTAAAAAAATTGGGAATATATACTAATGAGACTCCTAGAGACCAAATGTCGGATCTGACGTCATATTTTCGTTCGGATAACCTTTCAGGCTAAAAATATGTTTTATGATACTTTTTTGAAAATAAAAAATTAGTCTTACAGCCATATAAACTTGGCAGCCAACATCCTGTGTTTTGGCAATGGAATCGACTAAATACCCGGAAATTCCAAAATCACATAATTTCACAAATCCACTTTTGCACATCAGTATATTTGAGGGTTTCACGTCTAAAAAAGTTATAGGATATTTCAGTACCAGATTTCTATTGGGGTGAGGGGGATAGATGAATATTTTTGGTTAAAATTTTTTTGGAAAAACACAAGGAGTCCACTAGGATAATTTTTTCACTTTCCGAATTTGGGGGAGGGTATGGCATATACAATAACGGGATGAACAATAACGAGATGACAAGAACGGGATGACAAAAACTGAACAACAAGAACGGGACGATTTTAGATCTCGGCTCCTAAAGGAGTTTTGATATGATGACAAAGACTTTTTTACTCAGGATAAAAAGTTGAGCAAAAAAAGTCTTTACACTATCAAAAAATTCCTTTAAGGAGCTGAGATCTGAAGAAAAAATCGTTCCGTTCTTGTCGTCCCGTTTTTGTCTCCCGTTCTTGTTCGTACCGTCGATTCGTCCCGTTATTGTGTATGCTTCTCCCTTCTCTCAATTGCTTCGGCACTAAATATTTTCTTCCGAGAAGAAAAAAGTCATCTCTCATATAGAAATGGCAAGCGTATCACTTTGCACCCAACCGTTCGAGAGTTCAATCCCGCTAGGGCGAAAATTTTATTTGAACAATTCAAAAAATTTGTTAAAGAAAACCCATAAAATAGGTCGTAGAATTTTTACTTTTCATTTTTCTTTTGAAATGCTATTACTGAGTCATATGGTCGTGATCTCTAGCGAGATAGAACACTCGCTGTTGGCTAACAAGGAACACTATCAATTTGCCTCCTCCGATTTTGCTGAAACCGGGCTTAAAAGATTACTCATACCCGACTTGGTTTAAAAAATTTGCTTGGAATTATCGGCTCATACAGCTTCTTGACCGAGATATGAGTGTTTAAAGTTCACAGAATATAAAGTAAGTTGAATTATAAATAATTTTGCCTGAATCAATAACGATTTGTATATTGAAACGAAAATATCGAACATTAGAAAATTTCAAATTTACCGACATATTTGGGGCAAGAATAGCTCATTGAATTTCTCAGACCATAAAGAATTCAGCAAGCTATTGCTCGTCCCAAATGGGTAGGTAAATTTTGAATTTTCTAATATTCGATATTTTCGTTTCAATATACAAACCTTTATTGATTCAGGCAAAATTATTAAATAATTCAACTTACTTTATATTCTGCGAACTTTAAACGCTCATATCTCGGTCAAAAAAGCTGTATGAGACGATAATTCCAAAAAAATTTTTCGGGTATGAGAGATCTTTTGAGCCCGGTTTCGGCAAAATCGGAGGGGGCAAGTTGATAGTGTTTCTTGTCAGTGGATATTCGAATGAAAAACTGAAAGACAAAGATTCAGAAAACAATTTTATTGGGGGCTAATAAACAACTTTTTTTGTTCGGTAAAATTTTTGCCCTGGTGGGGCCGAACCCTCACCATTTGAGAGCAAAGTGAGGCTCTTGTCACTTCACCATGGTTGATCAAATTCTATCACTTGACATGAAATTCCCTATAGAACTCTAAAAAGCGAAAAAATACCTCTATGAATGATATTTAAGGCTTCTTTAAGGTAATTTAATGCTCTGACAACCTGAAAAATATTTGTATATCCTTGTGTTTGAGCCTTCTTACCGAAGCAGCTATAAATCCAACAACGGCTTCTGGCAATTTTTCACCAATCTTGTACACTTCACGATAAAACTTGTCTAAAGAACAATCCATAATTTCCATACAAATCCAACAATCTCCCTATAAATATTTTTTATATAGAAAAATATGGAATTTGATATTACATCTTGGAATATGGCTCCATAAAATTTGACAATATCCTCGCAATTTTGTGAGTCAATAATAATTTTTAGTTCTCTGAGCATTTTTTCTCTTTCTGCAGTATTAATTTCATGGGCACGAACTCTCTAAAAACAGTGAAATTTTTTCGAAATTATGGGTTTAAAAAACCTTAACAGCCATAACATTTCCAGATTGCTTATGTTGCATTCGAGTAACAACACCGCCATAACTGCCTTGGCCAATAATTTCTTGATCAATTAAATCGTTAGCAGTGAATTGATAGGCTTCTCCGTTCGGAAATGTGAGTTTGCCAGGAGAAGGGTTGAGGTAGCTCCTAAAAGTATGTTTCTTGTTAAAGTTTCAAATCGAAGCATAGGTGAAGAGATGGGTGCCAATTTTGGACACTGTGCGTGGGGGATATGTTTCTTATGTTTTTGAGAACTTATCGAGTAGGGTCCATTCAAAGGGAGGTGTCTTGTATGGGGTGTTTTCATTTTTTTGGGGTTCCCAGCTACAAGAAGAGTTAGCGACCACAAGAGAAGTATCAAAGAAAATGAATGACTTGATAGAGACAGTTGACTCACCCAAAATCGTAGTTTTGACAAAGATAGAAGAAGATACAGTGGCCAACGTTGATCAAAATCAGGATACAAGGAAATGGGGGGGGGGGGGANCTTATGTTTTTGAGAACTTATCGTGTGGGGGTTCATTCAGAGGAAGGTGAGGGAGTCTTGTATGGGGTGTCTTCATTTTTTTGGGCTCCCAGCTACAAGAAACGTTAGCGACCACAAGAGAAGTATCAAAGAAAATGAATGACTTGATAGAGACAGTTGACTCAAAATCATAGCTTCAATCAAGACAGAAGAAGATACAGTGTCTAATGCTGCTCAAAATCGGGGTACAAGGAAATGGGGAGGGTGGGGTGGTACCGATTAAAACTCCCTCTTCATCTATAATTAGAAGACTTACGGTTCTATAGGCTGTGGCGTTAGCCTAGAAAAGTCTAGGTTTAAACGCTGACGAGCTGCCATCCAATCACTCTCTAGTTGATAAGCGTCTCTAAAAAATCTGCTATATTTTTTCTCGAATTTCAAAATATGAAAAAAATGTTATAAAAGGTCATATCAGTTGACTAGTTTTCTCAATAAAATTTTAAGGCTAGTACGATTATTTTTTGGCGTCGAACTTTGGGTTGCATAGGGTGTGGTTTGCAGTCAAATTAGATAAAATTTTAAAAAATCATAATTTTTACAAAAAATTAGCTAGAGAGCGGTTTTATTTTCTTGTTTAAAAACTTATAATAATCCAAGATTATTTTTTATGGCCTTTGAAAAATTGTGCAATTTTGATTTTTTCATAACAAGTTCATGTTCAGCGACGCATAAGGTTATCACCAATAAATGGGGTACAGTTTTCAAGTTTTCGCTTTAGTGTTATTAACACTTTAAATTAGCTATAAAGCGTTTTTTATATTCACTTTGGAATAAGCAAGCAAAAGCCAGTTTTTACTATTGGGTTGTTCGGAAAGTATCTCACCTAGCTTTATTCTAATAAATCTCAAGCCAAGAGTCCATTTTGGGCACAATTTTTTTCACGTTTTTGTATCAATATTCAGACTTTTCCAAAAAACATTGGCTTTCAAAAATGTAACTTTATTATAAACTGTTGATATTCTGCTATAGAAGTCGATTTTTGACAAAAATTTTGACCTTCTTAGGGTTTTTCTATGTGCTGAACAAGAATCCGCATTATTTTTGGTCCTAGACCTCGTGAATATGGTTAAAAATAGTTTGCAAAGTACAGATCCTTTTTTGGGATATACCCATCGTAGGGGTACCTTCCAGTGGTTAAAATCGAAAAATTCCTTCGAATTCGTGCTCTCCATACCCCAAAACCCCCAGAAAAGTACAAAAAATCAGCCAATTTGGAGAATTTTTGAAAATTCGAATTTTTTACCCAGGGGGTTTAAAATTCGAATTTTCAAAAATTCTCCAAATCGGCTGATTTTTTGTACTTTTCTGAGGGTTTTGGGGTATGGAGAACACAAATTCGAAGGAATTTCTCGATTTTAACCACTGGAAGGTACCCCTACGATGGGTATATCCCAAAAAAGAATAAAGTTAGGTGAGATACTTTCCGAACAACCCAATACAATCATAGACGAAAAGGAAACCATAAAAATGAGCAAATTAACAAAAAGAACTTTTTATCAAAAAAATTAAATAAATGCACTTATTATTACATAAAAAATTATGATATGACCAATTCAAGACCTGTTGTATATTAATCAACCCGCTAAAAAACATGGAAAACAAAAAACCAACCCGTTGACTAAATGATTCATCATGTTGACCGCCTTTTTTACATGAATATATTACGAAACGTTATTCATGAAATAAAATATAAAAATAGAAAATGAATAAAATTCAGAGAATTATGCTACGAGATAAGCCGGTGTAGAAAATACTATATAACACAAATACATAATTTCTAGCTACCTCGTAGAAAATGGACTGGATGACGAATGACGAAGCGCATGTGGAAAAATGTTCACTGCTGATGACTCATATGCCATTGAAGCCATTTAGTGTTTGGAAATGCTTGTTTTTTTGCTGACTTTAATTTTCCCTTGAGTGCGTCAGAAAATTTACATGACACTTTAATGAAATTTTGACTGAAGCTGTGTCAAGAAACAATCGAAAATGAGAATATTGAAAGAACTATATTATTTTTTGGTTTCATGGGAAGATTGTATTGTGATCTTTTGGAAAACTACAGGGTAGTTCAAAAAAACCACCATTTGATCATTTTTTAGCGAAAATTTTTCAAAAAATTTTTTTTCTCCGAAATGACTCATTAGGGATATTTTTATGCAAAAAATCGATTGCGACCATCGAAAAACCTTGAAAATGCCTCCCAACCCATGAAATATCCAATTTTCAAATAGGAATTCCTATCGAAAATAACTGAAAAAATACGAAAATCGTATATTTCTTGACCTGACAGGCGTTTTCAAGGGTTTTCGATGCGCGAAATCAATTTCTCGCTTCTATAAAAATACCCCTAATGAGTAATTTTGGAGAAAAATTTTTCTGGAAAATTTTCGCCAAAAAATTACTAAATGGCGGTTTTTTTGGAACACCCTGTATACTAAAACTCTGAATTAACATAAAATTAACATACTTTCCTGCAATTGTATTCTTCTTTATAGCATTGTAACGATCTTTCAGGTTGTTACCAATAAATATTAGAATTTTCTTTTGCAATCGTCAATTGTTAAATGTCTATTAAAACTTTTTGCATTAGGCTGCTTCGAGCCTGTCAAAAAAGTTGTCAAAAATGTCTAACTTTACCTGATTTTCAATAAATCGTGTCTATTGAAACGATTGGTTATGAAACATAAAATTAGGCAACAAATTTTATGCTTCATGACCAATCGTTTCAATAAACACGATTTTATTGAAAATCAGGCAAAGTTAGACATTTTTGACAACTTTTCTGACATGCTTGAACGCAGCCTTAGTAGTTGTAGTTTTGCCAGCTTTGGACAAGCTAAAAAATAAAGATTAGCCTTGTATTATGTGAACCCGATAAATAATTGTTAGACTTATTTCCCTCACATACAACACCATATACAACTCCCTTTGGATCACAAATGCTACTTTTTAATGCTTGATCAGATTCTTTCAAAATGATCAGAAATTATTCACTATAACCCAATACGGTAAAGCATCTCAATTTCGAACAGAGCTAAGAAAACATAGATTTTGGGCTTGAAACGCTAAAACTTCAACAAATCATCTTTTTTCAAGAATAAATTGATGTTCAGTCAAAAAATTGTGTATAAAATACACGAGGAACAAACAAAGTTCTACAAAGATGTTCCTCGTGACCCAAGGAACAACTTTGTAGAACATCACTTTTTATGAAAACCTTTGTGTGAAGATTTGAAAAAATATCAAATTAAATATTTTAAAGTTTGACCCGTTTTTTTATTGCTGTACTGTATCGTCTGTTACAAATAAAACTAATGCTGTTACAAACAAACTAAATCGGTTAAAAAGAAAATCGGGATGCTTTAAAAATTTCGGCCCACTAGGGGAGTAATTTTTTTCAATCATTTTCCTACCCAAAAATCCATCCATGGAGTCCACTCTTATGTTTTAGGCGCACGCAGAATCTTGTTAGCGATTTTTACATTTTTCGGTGCCCGGCTCTTGATATGGGACTTAGTCAGGGATGTTGGCCAGGAGTTCTAGTTTATCTTTATACACGGCTCGATACCTGCATCTTCAAAAAATTTCGAGCTAGAGCTCAAATAGTGAATTTTCGAGGGTCAAAAATCGTTATTTTTGCAAGAATGTCACTTTTCTCGAAAACTACAAAGGCCTTGGGCATAGTTTTGGTGTCGTTGGAAAGGGGAACTATGAGCAATAAAAACTTGCTTTAAATTCTAGGAAACGCATTACTAAAAAAACTTATGATAAAAACACTAAAATGGTCCGGATGTTGATTTTCGCCTCAAGTTCTCCACAAGTATAAAGGCGCGGTACCTAACTTTCATGTTTTTATTAATCACTCACTATGTACTTAAAAATAACTTAGGCTTTAAGTTTGCAACACTTTTTTTGGCGTAATTCCATCCCCTCAGGAGCTATCTGCGATATTTTGAGATATTGCCTCTTAAATTTATCCTCTTGCATTTTAAAAATTATTTCCAAGAATGGAAATTAGGATGGCAGCGAAAAAGAAAAAATATCTGGCGTCAAAAGACTCGCCTAATTGCTTTTAGAAGCCCACTATTGGAAAAATTCATTGCACAATTCCCGCTAGCCTCAGGGTAGGCGCCATTTTGGACCGTGCATAATATTTCAATGAACAAATTGCCATTCTTTTTCTTTTCAAAAGTTCTTTAGCATTTTAATAAAGATGCTATTTATGTCTTGCTGTTTATAAGAAAGTACCGGGAGTCGAGTTTTTTGTTGAAATCCTTGAGTTAAGGCAAAAATCAATAAAGATGCTATTTATATCTTATTGTTTATAAGAAAATACCGAAAGCCAAATTTTTTGTTGAAATCCTTGAGTTAGGGTCGGTACAAGCTATTGTCTTAGCCACAAGCAACTGCACAAGCTAACGCAAGCTATCGTACGAAAGTCATCGTACGGGTGTAAAATACAATCGTACGACGGACGAAATGGCCACAAGCTATCGCAGGAGTACGATGGCTGAAATTCTTACGATGAGCCATCGTAAGAATTTCATACGACACTTCGTACGACGCCTTGTACGACCCCTCCTACGACAAAATGCGTTGTTGTACGACAAAGTACGACAGTGCGACAAATTTCGTACGATGCCATCGTACTACATCGTACAATTGTACGACAGCTTGTGGCGATTTCATCGTACTTTTACGTTAATTTTATGATCGTAAGATAGCTTGTGGGGCCGTCGTACTTTTGCTTGCGTTCAGTACGATAGAATATGCGAGCTTGTGCCGACCCTTAAGGCAAAAACCAGCGCCTTAGGCGAAAAATTTTTTGAGAAATGCTTGTTTTTAAGCTAAAAAGTCTTATAAAATTACGATTTTTGGAAATTCGAATGAGCACAATATAACTGTTTTCTTCAAACGCGCTTCACGGGGCACTAGCCCACATTTTTTGCGCGCATATCCGAATTTTGCTTGCGCGCGAACTTCGTTGTGTGGGGTTTGCGCACGTGTGGTTAAAAGATTAAAATCTGCAGGATTTAAAAAGAGTAATATCTTGACGAAATTAGATCGGCAGTAGCTCATTGAAAAGATGAGAAAAAGTGCTAAATAAAATTGTGCTCGATGATCTTCAGAGCCTTCGAGCTCATGATTTTAAGGGTGAAACATTTTAGGTTAAAAAAACTTGACCCAAAAATGTTTTGCCTCTAAAATCACGAGGCTCTGAAGATCATCGAACATAGTTTTACGTAGCATTTTCTTATCTTTTCAATGAGCTATCGATGAGCTGCTGCTGATCTAAATTCGTCTAGATTTGACTCTTTTTAAATCCTTAGTTACAGATTTAGCTGTAGTTAGTGATGTAGCATCAATTGTGCAACCGGCCCATTTGGTTGTCATGATGTATTATCAGCGTATGTGGGCAAGGGGTGGGTTGACCCATCCCCATATCGCCGCAAGAGGGTAAAATGTAGAAAACATATCGCAGTTGGGTGTGATGGATGAGAGAAAAATTGTATCGCAGATCGGCGCGAAGCACCGACCTGTGATATTTTTTTTTTGTCGACAAACGTATCGCATTTGGGTTTTCGACCTACCCCCTTGCCCATGTATGATTATCAGATCAGAGACATACATGGGCAAGGGGGTAGGTTGGTAAACCTAAAAGCGATACGTTTGGTGACCAAAAAAGATCGCCAGAACGAAAAATCATCAGGGAGACTCCTTTGATTGTTGGAATGACGGCCTTCGTTAGGCCAAAACATAAGGGAGGACTCCTTTGTTTTTTGCGACACATTTTTTCCAAAAGCGATAATTTTGCCTAAATTTGACCACCTAGCGGTGACATGAGGGTGGGTCGACCCACCCCCTGCCCAAGTGTGACCAGAGAAGGAAAAAATTTTAAAAAATAACATCAAGAACCATTTGACTAATTCTTACTAAATTATTTACTTTTTAAGTGCCATAAAATGCATAATTTCACGAGTTATGCATAATGTCAAGAACCCCCTTCTTCTTCTCTCAACCCTCTTGATCCATGAAAGATAACGGCCTGGGGATTAGTGAAATGTGGTCTTACTCTAAAAACTACCTCTATACATAGAGGGGGTCTTATGGGACCGCATCGCCTCTCTGCATTTCATTCACTCATTCTCATTCATTTTGGTTCGTCCGAGACCATGAGCCAAAGCCACCGCCGAATCGATACTTTATATGCATGTGCGCTGTTGCCGCTTTATTCTCTAGATCTTTCAATAGCTCCATGTTTGGGCCAACAGCTGAACGTTTTTCTATGTGTATGTGTTATTTTTTGGAAGCACACATTTTGTCGGATTTTATTCGGTTTTCTATTTTGTCCATGTGTCTGTTGTTTCATCATCGGACTCTTTTTTTGTTTAAATATTGATGATGTGTCTAAAAAGAAAGCGTTCTCAGGATTTAAGAAATATGCTTTTTATATTTTTGAATTTCGATCAAGTCGTTAAATTAAAGAGCGCCAAATTTTTCATCTCCTATAATTTGGTGTTTTGTATAAAATTTGATAATTTTTCATTCTTGAGCCCTTAATTTTGCGTCTCAGAAAAATTATTTTATTCGTTTTTCATTATATTTTTTCCGATAATTTCCCATTTTCATAATGTGTAAAGAGCAGGTGTGAAAGGTTTATTGATAAGAGATGTTTGAGTGAAAATTTTTCTTTCCCAGCACATCAAAAATCAAATTCAATTTTTCATTCCTGCCATTTTTGTTTGATAAAAACTGTTTGTTTGGATTTCTGTGTTTATTTTTTCAATTTTTATGGAAATTTTACTTAGCTTTTTGTAGTTGATTTTTTGAAAAATGGGCATTTTTTAATTTTTGAAAATTTTATTACTGGTACTAGGGATTACTATAGTCCGTCTTTGTAAATAAAATGTAACTTTTTTGGACGAAAAATGGCTTTTTGCCAAAACAATTCTGTTGTGTTGTAATTATTCGTCCCCTTGCCGCTCCGATCATTTTCTACAGTCAAAATCATAAAATTCCTTCAGATTCAAGTTCCCCATAACCAAAAACTTTCGAGTACCAAAAATCAGGCAATTTGGAGAACCTTTTGAAAATTTGATTTTTTTAATAAATTTTTTGTCAAAAAATTTTACGACACAATAGATTTCACGTGTTCAAAACTGTTGGTAACACAACAGTATAAGAGAAATGTGAACACTCGAAGGCCCCAGGCGACAAGTGTTAAAGGGGGAGAAACATTTTGATACCGAAATCCGAATTTGTCGAGAAAAAAAGTTTTTTCAACGTATAAGGGTAAAAATTAGGTGAGGAATCGATTCTCGCTATTATTTTGTTATTATGATCTCAAAAACATGGTCAAAACTTGAAAAATAGGCATTTTTTATATACAGTCAACCCTCGATTATCCGACCCCCTCGGGAGGGGGTCGGATAATCGAGGATTGACTGTATGAAAAAGTTTTTAAAAGTCATTTCAAGTCAATCCGAGTTCCCCAAAAATTCAATACCTTGTCCGAAGCTCAAAAACCCGATTTTACGTAGATTTAAAAAATTTTTTTAACCTGTCTAAAAGACTCAAGATTAGTTTTTTGGCCAAATTTTCTTTCTGGCCGATGTATCTCAATATGATGAACATTTCTAGCGTGTTTTTGAAAAAATCCGAGAAAATTTTTTTCGATCCCCCCAACTTGTCGCCCGTGAAAAAATAGGCAAAAAATCGAAAGTTCTCGGATTAAAGGGCTATACCATTCACAGCTTGTTCTTAATGAATTTCTATCATGGTGGAGAAGCAGACTATAACGCGCTCCAAGGGACAAATTAGAACAATTGAAGTCTCTTTTTCAAAAGCGGTCATCGTTGTTGTTCATCGATAAAATTTTGATGGT
>OZJO01012007.1:0-18551 GCA_900406225.1 Acrobeloides nanus | reverse complement strand
CTCCGGGGATCGAACCCGCGGGCCCAAGTTGCCTAACTTGCCAGATCGGACGGGATCGCTCCTTACTAACTTTTAAGAACTCCTTTAGGATTATGGGTTGAAATGGGCTTTACCGTCTTATTTGACGTATCCGGGGGGTTTGGGGCGCTGAGCACGATGACGCGATTATATTTGCGTGAAGAAAAAGGGGGCAATTGTTCCACGTAATCGTTGGGGGAATTATTGAAAAATTCGAATTTTTTGTGAAAAATTGAATTTTTTGAAAAAAATGGTAATTTTTAGTCAAAAAATTTAGCTCCCCCTTCGGCTATGGTACTGCTCTACTCCATCTTTTTCTTGACCCAATGACCAAGTTCACGTAAAAGCTTAACCAGAACTGATCAACGAACAAATGTGATTCGACTTCTGCCCAACTTTTTAGAAATACACTATTGTACTCTGTTAGGCAAAGAGACAACTAGCGCACAATAACACATAACAGCTTAACTACCCTATTAAAAACAACCATTTTTGTTTCAAGCCAAAAATCCCAATCCAACTAACAGAATATTTATACTAAAACGTAAGTGTTAGCCAAGATTAATTGGCTCTTTCCTCCCACCGAAAATGGATCCACGAAAAAAACGATTCCCCCCAAATAACTGATGTATAACACGTATCCCTTTCCTTTTGATTTATTTATTATGTATGATGGAAAAAACACGCCGACACCTTCTTTTTCTGGAAAGAACAAGAAGAAGAAAACTAATTTACAAAAATAGAAAGCATTCAATGATGCGAGAATAATTGAATTTTTCAAAAAATTCAAATTTTTACACAAAAAATTCAAGTTTTTTAAAAAATTCGAATTTTCACAAACAATTCAAATTTGTTCACAAAAAGATTCGATTTTTACCAAAAATTCAATTTTTCACAAAAAATTCAATTTTACCAAAAAAATTAAAATTTTCACAAAAATTAAAATTTTTCAAAATATTCAAATTTTTACGAAAAATTCAATTTTTTACCAAAAATTTCGAATTTTTTGGTCAAAAATCGAATTTTTTTAGTCAAAATTGAATTTTTTGTAAAAATTTGAATTTTTTATGAAAATTTAAAAAATGCGAATTTTTCACAAAAATTCAATTTTTTGAAAAATTCAAATTGTTCATAAGAAATTCAATTTTTTACCAAAAATTTCGAATTTTTTTGGTAAAAATTTGAATTTTTTAAAAATTGATTTCGTGGTGTGAATTCGGTAAAAATGTTTTGAACAAACTTGAAACACCACCCTGTAGTGTAATTGTCTCCTCCTGTTTTAACACAACTTTTATTTTCTTAATAAAACATACAAAACGACTAGATGCTAGCGTTTATCTACACAAATAGAACATTTTTTATTCAAATTTTGAGCCAGTTGTATGCCTGCGGACGGATCGCTTATGCCCTCTTCTCGGCTTGTAATAGACATCTTTCCTCCGAGAGGTGCACGGCAAAGCACTGAAGAAGCATAACGGATTGTATTGCCTTTGGGGTTTCTTAGTAGATTTTGAAGTCATTTGTTTTGATTTCGATTTTAGCAATTTCGATTTTGGCAATTTGGTTTTCGGTACAATTTTCATTAATTTGGGCATTATGGTTGTTGATTTTGGTTGGTCTTGTCGCTCCGAGAGCCAAGAAGAATCTGATGAAGGAGATGGTGTTGAAGGAACAATCTTTCGATCAGATTTAATCGCCTTGTACTTTTTCGAAGTTGATACTAACTAAAAAAAATTTTTGAAAATTACTATAATCAAAATCTTAGGGTCGTTTGACATATAGTCACTAAAACTATTCACTCATTAAACTCGAAAATCTTCTGCGTTTCCCATTGAATCAGGGAAAATGTATTGAAACGAAAATTTTGTTTCAATACACATATCTCCTTTCTCTGAATCAGGATCACGAAAGCATTTTCACGCTTCGGGAATGCGTGCAATCGATTTGTTACAAAAAATCATCCGATAAAACGTCGTATTTTTTAATTTTATGATATCTGGCTTTTCGTGTCAATACACATGCTTCCCTGATTCGATAAGAAATGTAGAAGATTTTTTTTTAAATTTTTCTAATTCAATTTCCGCTTTGTGTGCAATTTGTAAAATTCTAGACCGCAATTTTTTTCGCTTGTTTTAATACTTATTATAGACAGAAGGATAATGAGCTCATCGGAAAAGCTCCATCCACAATTTTAAAAATACAATCGCCTTAATAAAAAGTCATGCCACAAAATTGACTATGAAATGTTTATGAGGCTATAATCCTGGCTAAAAAAATACAAAATTGAAATGAATATCGGAGATCGCCTAAATTTGTTAACTTTCTCGCTGATCAAATTTTTCTAATTTATTCATTCTTAATGCATCAAGATCAAAAAAAGCAAATTTATCTACAGGGTGTATCAAAAAAATCGAAATTATGGCGATTTTTTCACATTTTTCGACCCGAAAATTTTTTTCAAAAATGACTCTAATAGGCCTAATTTTATGCGAGGACTAACCGAGATATGGCCTTAAAACGAACTCGATTGCGCCCATTCTCAAAGCTTGAAAACGCTTCCCTGAGCCAGATTAAGAGAAATGAGTATTTTGTATTGAAGTGAAAATCGAAAAATTTTGAAATTTCTCCTTCAAAATCATATTTCTGAGGATAATTTCATATGAGGAATCGATTGCACGCATTCCCGAATCTTGAAAATGCTTTCTTGACCCTGGTTCAGGGAAATAAGAGTGTGTGTTTGAAGCGAAAATCGAACATGTACTAATATCAAGTTGCAAGATCAAAAAAGCAAATTTACCTTCTCTTCCGCTTTTGTTGGTTCCGTTTTCTGTATAATTTCATAATGAAGCGAGTATGGGCGCCACATCAAATGGGCATTAGACAGTGGCAAGAAAAATGTGATAATAACAGACAAGGAAATGCCACCGAAAAACATCTGTCTTGCTAAAATTGAACAATTTGATGCAAATTTCTAACAAGAGTAAACTTTCATCATCTTCAGTAGGAGCGAACAATGTCGTAAAAAAGTATTGCACGCAAAAAAGGTTATTTCGATCGGGGAATCGAACCTTCGGCCTTTTAAAGTCAAAGTCAAGCACATTACCACTGAACTATGAGGGACAAAATTTTCGTTTTACGAATTCAATTACAAGTATCAACTTGCCAGATCGGATGGGATCGCTCTTTACAGGGGTAGGGGAACTCTTTTAGGATTGTGGCTGGAAATAGACTCTAGTTATGTCTTTATTCAAAAAAAGTAAATCAAATTTCTTATAGGCAGGAAATGATGGAAAAACAACCGAAGCACCACTTCACATGACCAACTCAGCATCAGTGATCGTATATCTAACTAATCTAGTAGTCATCGACTTATGCAACAGTATAATCCTGCTACGCTGTAAAATTCGGAGCTAGTTCCCCTAAGCATGACATTTAACGTGAAGAAAAAATCGGAAAAATTTTTGGTCTAGAAGGTCGGTGGATCGCTCGATTACACTACCACTCAAGTACTCCTCTACTGCTTTCTTTTTTCTTCATTGGTAAGCCACAAGTACAATCCATAGAACCGTTAAGGAGACCCATAGAAACCAGCCGATCTTGAAATTCTTCATCCGGGAGTCGTAACATTGCATAAAGATCACGTTGACGAAAGTCTTGAAGATCGTTTAATGTCATTTTATAAGCTTAAAAAGCATGCTTTTGGAAATAGGAAACGCAAAAAAACGCTTTGATGAGTGATTTAGAGAAAAAATTTTTCCGATTTTTTCTTCACGTCAAATGTCATGCTTGGGGGAACTAGCTCCTAAAATTCTAATGGAGACTTCTAATGAAATCCTCTTTAATCGGGCATTTTATACCCTCATCGTTGGAATGTGACCCAATCGTTTGGAACGTGACACAAGCCAAGCCCAGATTTCAATGCTAATTTGTTTTGAGTTTATCTTGGAAGAAACGCCTCTACCGGATCTCGGCTTTACTTAATTCAAACTAAAAACACAAGCCATTCTGGTTATTCGTCGTATCCGGACTTTTTCTAGCTACAAGTACATTCGTAGAATTGGAAAATGGAACATCGAAGTTGATATTGGGTTGTTCGGAAAGTTTCTTCCCACGTTTTATTCAATTACAGGATGTATAAAAAACCGGAAATTGGGCGATTTTTTCATGTTTTTTTCGACCCGAAATTTTTTTCCAAAAATGACCCTATTAGACATAAGTCGTTGTCAGGGTCAAACGAAAATGAACTAAAATTCGATTTTTCACCGGAAAACCAGCATACCATTGAAGTCTGTATCTGCATTTTATTTTTCATACTTTCTTGGGGGGTTTTCATTGAGAAACAGGATTTTGACGTTATTTTTCAATTTTGATCAAAAACGACCACTCAGGGATGCCTAAAAAGCGATTTTTCGATCTCGATACGGGATAAGCCAATTTTCACAAACCAGGACACTTTTCTAGGGGTTTTCTAAGCGCTGAACACGTTATTTTTCAATTTTGACCACTCCCTGATCGAGGAACGACCACGCAGGGATGCGTTTGATGCATTTGCTTTTTAGGCATCTCTGTGTGATCGTTTTTAGATCAGGGAGTGATCGAAATTGAAAAAGAACGTCAAAATCGTTTTCTCAATGAAAAATACCCCTAGAAAGTATGAAAAAAAATAAAGATACAGACTTCAATGGCATGCTGGTTTTCCGGTGAAAATTCGAATTTTAGTTCATTTTCGCTTTAATATACTCACCCCGTCCCTGAATCAGGGAAGCGTTTTTACGCTTCAGGAATGCGCGCAATCGATTCCCCGCATAAAATTCATTCTAGGCAAAAATTGTTATCCGTTTTTGGACACTGCAAAAAGAATTTGCTCCTAGCGGGATCGAACCCGCGGGCCCAAGTTACTTAACTTGCCAGATCGGATGGGATCGCTCTTTAGAGGGGTAGGGGAACTCTTTTAGGTTGTGGCTAGAAACAGACTCTAGTTATGTCTTTATTCAAAAAAGTAAATCAAATTCCTTATAGGCAGGAAATGATGGTAAAACGACCGAAGCACCACTTCACATGACCAACCAACTACTCAGCATTAGTGATCACATATCTAACTAATCTAGTAGTCATTGACCACTTATACCACAGTATAATCCTGCTACATAAGCCGCTGCAAAATTCTAATGGAGCTTTCTAATGAAATCCTCTTTAATCGGGCATTTTATACCCTCATCGTTGGAATGTGACTCAATCGTTTGGAACGTGACACAAGCCAAGCCCAGATTTCCACGCTAAACTTGTTTTGAGTTTAGCCTGGAAGAAAACGCCTCTACCGGATCTCGGCTTTACTTAATTTCAACTAAAAACACATGCCATTCCGGTTATGTGTCGTATCCGGACTTTTTTCTAGCTACAATTACATTCATAGAATTGGAAAATGGAACATTGAAGTTGATATTGGGTTGTTCGGAAAGTTTCTTCCCACGTTTTTTCAACTATAGGATGTATAAAAAACCGGAATTTGGGCGATTTTTTCATGTTTTGTTCGATCGAAATTTTTTTCCAAAAATGACCCTATTAGAAATAAGCTGCTATCTAATAGCTAATTTTATGCGGGGAATCAATTGCGCTCATTTCCAACGCTTCTCTAACCCTGAATCAGGGAATCGGAGTGTGTGTAGTGAAGCGAAAATCGAAAATTTTTTAGATTTTCTGCGGGTAAATTTATGCGGGGAATTGATTGCGCACATTCCCGAATTTTGAAAACAGATCCCTGATCCTGAATCAAAGAAAATTTGATGTATTATAGCAAAAATTGGTCATCGCTTCAATACACACGCTCCGATTCATTGAATCAGGATCAGGGAAGCGTTTTCAAGCTAGATGATAATATAGCCGGATAAAGTTTTTCAAAATTGTGCCAAACATGTGAAAAATTGAATTTTTGTGAAAAATTCAATGCTTTGTGAAAATTTGAATTTTTGAAAAATCCGAATTTTTTGGTAAAAATTGAATTTTTTTTGTCAATTTCCAATTAAATTAGCATTTGCAATGAAGTGTACATTGATTTTGCTGTGTTAATTCGGTAAAAAATGTTTTGAACCAACTTTAAGGCCATCCTGTGTATTTGTCTCCTCCTGTTTTAACACAACTTTTATTTTCTTAATAAAACGTTACAAAACGACTAGATGCTAGCGTTTATCTACAAATAGAACAATTTTTATTCAAATTTTGAGCCAGCTGTATGCCTACGGACGAATCGCTTATGTCCTCTCCTCGGCCTGTAATAGACGTCTTTCCTCCGAGAGGTGCACGGCAAAGCACTGAAGAAGCACAACGGATTGTATTGCCTTTGGGGTTTCTTAGTAGATTTTGAACCCGTTCGTTTTGGTGTCGATTTTGGCAATTTGGTTTTAGATACAATCTTCTTTACTTGAGGCATTATGGTTGTTGATTTTGGTTGGTCTTGTCGCTCCGAGGGCCAAGAAGAATCTGACAGAGGAAATGGTGTTGTAGGAACAATCTTTCGATCAGATTTAGACGCCTTGTACTTTTTCGAGGTTGATACTAACTAAAAAATTTTTTGAAAATTGTTATAATCAAAAGCTGGGTCGTTTGACATATTGTCACTAAAACTTTTCACTTGTTAAACTCGAAACTCTTCTGCGCTTCAATGTATTGAAACGAAAAGCCAAATAATATATTTTTCGTTTTAAGGCCATATAGTTACACAAAATCATCCGATAAAACGTCGTATTTTTTAATTTTCTGGCTTTTCGTGTCAATACATATTTTTCCCTGATTCAATGGGAAACGCAGAAGATTTTTTTAAAATTTTTTCTAATTCAATTTTCTGCTTTTCGTGCAATTTGCAAAAATCTAAACCGCAGTTTTTTCGCTTTTTGTTAACACTTATTAATACTTAATAGACAGAAGGATGATGAATTATCGGATAAACTTTACCCAAAATTTTTAAAAATACAATCGTTTTAAGAAAAGTAATGCTACAAAATTGGCTATGAAATTTTTATGAACCTATAATCCTGGCTAAAAAAAAGCAAAATTGAGTTCATCTACAAATTTTTAACCACTATAAAATACTTTGTAGCAGTTTTGCGTTTAAAAAACTTTTTGGGGTCTACTTCGGCTCGTTTACCCCTGATTGAACGTTGTCAAAAATAGAAAAATTTAATTTTTCGAAATTTTCTCAAAAATCATCCTACTTGGGGTAATTTGATGCGGGAAACACGTTGGCGATGTTATTTTTGCGTAAAAATGCTTTTCCATTTTTTAGAAAATTTGCATATTAGCTTTTTCGAAATATGTACTTTCTTTGTCGAAAAATTCGATTTTCTAAAAATGGAAGCATTTTTGCTCAAAAATAACATCGCCAACGTGTTTCCCGCATCAAATTACCCCTAACAGAGTGATTTTTGAGAAAATTTCGAAAAATAAATTTTTTCGATTTTAGACCATGTTCAATGAGGTATAAGAGCCGAAGTAGCTTCAACTTTTTTTATACATATTCATTCTTATAGTATGAAGTTGCAAAATCAAAAAAGCAAATTTACCTTCTCTTTCGCTTTTGTTGGCTCTGCATTAGTTTTCTGTATAATTTCATAATGAAGCGAGTATGGGCGCCACATCAATTGGGCATTAGACAGTGGCAAGAAAATTGTGATAATAACAAACAAGGAAACCCCACCGAACAACATCTGCCTTGCTAAAATTGAACAATTTAATGCAAATTTCAAACAAGAGTAAACTTTGATCATCTTCAGTAGGAGCGAAAAATGTTGTAAAAAAGTATTGCACGCAAAAAAAGTTATTTCGATCGGGAAATCGAACCTTTGATCTTTTAAAGTCAAAGTAAGCACATTACCACTGAACTATGAAGGACAAAATTTTCGTTTTTACGAATTCAATTACAAGTATCAATAAAAAAATTTTATAATTTTTTTGAAACCAACTTTTTTTCAAAAAAGTTGTTTTCATGTGTCCTTATTCAAAAAAAAGAAAATACAATTCCTTATAAAGCCCATTTCAAACCCAAATGAATAAACTTTTTCTTAGATGCTGGTAGGGAGTGATCCGTCCGATCTGGCAAGTTAAGCAACGTTGGGCCCGTCAGGCTCGATTTCGCTCTAGGGTTAAAACTGTAGAATTTCTGAAAATTTTTTTGCAAAATAAGGCAAAATTTTTTTTATGTAAAAAAACAGTTTTTTTTCAAAAACTTGGATATTCAAAAGTTTCGAACCTGGCATCTACGTTTTAGAAAAAGTTAGCATTTGGGGTTGAAATGAGCTTTAGGCTGCATTCAAGCATGCCAAAAAGTTGTCCGTAATGCCGAGCTTTCTAGAGAACCGGCTACTTCGGACCTTGTGCCCCCCTCTATAAGCTGGGTTGAAAGAACTCGCAGCAGTTCTGGTCATCCGAAGAGGATGTTACTACTAGGCAAAATCTTTTGGCTTCAAACGGGGCTTGAACCAGCCTTGAGGGACACCTGAGACAAGCCCAATACCACCGAACGATGGAACCCTTAGAGTAACCGCTTCAAATTCTACTCTAGTCGTAACGCTGGCTCAACGTGTCACCAAGTTGTCAAAAAAGTCCAACTTTGCCTGATTTTCAATAAAATCGTGTTTATTGAAACGATTGGTCATGAAGCATAAAATCAGGCAACAAATTTTATGCTTCTCGACCAATAAAATTTTATGTTTCACGACCAATCGTTTCAATAAACACGATTTTATTGACAATCAGGCAAAGTTAGACTTTTTGGACAACGTTGTGACAACTTTTTGATAACTTTGTGACAACTTTTTTGACATGCTTGAACGCAGCCTTAGGCAGGAAATGATATAAAAATAACTGAAGCACCACTTCACATGACCAACCAACTACTCAGCATTAGTGATCGCATATCTAACTAATCTAGTCATCAACCTCTTATGACACAGTATAATCCTTCTACATAAGCCGCTGTAAAATTCTAATGGAGACTTCTAATGAAATCCTCTTTAATCATTTTATACCCTCATCCTTGGAACGTGAACAAGCCCAGATTGTGGAGTTTAGCATGAATGAAAACGCTTCTACCGGAACTTGCACTTACTTCAAAATAAACAACACATGCCATTCCGGTTATGCGTCGAATCCGGACTTTTTCTAATAGATTTAGCTGCAAGTACATTCATAGAATTGAAAATGAAACATCAAAGTTGATATTGGGTTATTCGGAAAGTTTCTTCCCACGCTTTTTTCATTCAACTAAATCTCGATCCAGAACTCAGTTTTCGACAAAAAAAACTTTTTCGGTGGTAGACAAGAGTGCTAAGTGAAAGCTTGCTGGACCCAAATATGATCAAGGTTCGAGGAAATTTTCCTTGAAAAGTGATGGAAAACAATAAGGCTTTGATTTTAACCATCCTTTCAATAAGCGCGGAAATTGTCTTGTATAATTTACAACACAAACTACAATTTTCAATTTTTTCGAATTTTTTTGAATTTTTCAATATTTTAATAAGATCGAGGGTTTGATCCCCCGGATGCGTCATTTTGTTTTTGCCTCATTATAAATTTGACTTTGAAGCTGATAGTCAAAAAATGAGGCAAAAACAAAATGACGCACCCAGGAATCAAATCCTCGACCTTATGGCTGCTAGCCGAATGCGTTAACCACTATACCATCATCACAATTTAATATAGACTTTTATTCTTTCTTTAAATATGTCTTTCTGTTTTTCATGCAAAAAATTGTACTCGGGGGTTTTCTGACATGGTGAATACGAATCCGAATGAATTTTAGATTTTGACTACTGTAAGCTACCCCCACGAATGGAATAACCGAAAATCGATAAAAAATCTTATACCCTGAATCAGGGTCATGCAAGCATTTTCAAGCCTCGGCAATGCGCGCAATCGATTCTCCGCCTAGAAAAATCGTAGTAAGGTTGGACATTTCGTCCAAAATCGACTTCTATAGCTAAATATCATTATAGGTTTCATCTTGGAAAATGCCAACTGTTTTGAAAAGTCTGTATATTGACACGAAAACATGACTTATTATTAAAAAAAAGCTGATATTCATCATACACTCTTGTATAACACTGAAAAAGTTTTTTTTTGTCGAAAACGGATCTCTGGATCGAGATTTAGTGGAATGAAAAAAGCGTGAGACGATACTTTCCGAACAACCCCAAAACATCTCAGAATCCCCAGTTTGTACTTTTAAGAAGGTTGTTTTTATAGGAAATTTGCAAAACAGTTTATACATGAAAATATTTTTGGGATAGATTAAATGCTAGTACAAATGGAAGTAGCTACAAAAAACATTAGACATATTTTTGCTACAAATTCTGTTCGAGAAAATAAAATTCAATTTAAAAAAAAATCGAACTTTTCAACAAATTTAAATTTTCACTAAAAAATTCGAATTTCTTACAAAAAATTCGATTTTTACAAAAAATTCAAATTTTTACCAAAAATTCGAAATTTCATAAAAAATTCAATTTCGCAAAAAAAATTCGAATTTTTCAAAAAATTCAATTTTTGACAAAAAATTTAATTTTGCACAAAAAATTCAAATTTTCACAAAAAAATTCAATTTTTACCAAAAAACTCTATTTTTTACAAAAAAATTCAATTTTTATCAAAAATCCGAATTTTCACAAAAAAATTCAATTTTTGACAAAAAATTCTATATTTCACAAAAAATTCAATTTTTACCAAAAAATTCGAATTTTTTACAAAAAATTCAATTTTTCGAGCAAAATTCGATTATTGTTCAAAAATTCGATTTTTCACAAAAATTCAAATTTTCGACTAAATTTGATTTTTGAGTAAAAATTCGATTTTTTACAAAAAAATTAAATTTTCAACCAAAATTCGATTTTTTACCAAATTGGATAATTTTGGTGTCATTTTATTCGTCTCGTCGAGTTATAAAAAAGTACTACAATGTTATTTTACGAAAATTTAAAAAATCGATGCAAAAATTGTTTAAAAATTCAAAAAAGTTTGTGTATTACAACGAAAACATGAACAATTTCAAACGCAATTATCTCGAAAACTACAACGATTCAGAACATGCTGTAAAAATAAAAAATACTCCATTTTTCATGAACTTTCCGAATAGCAACAAAAAATGGTAACTTTTTTCCACTAGACTGGTCCTTTAAAACGGATGCCATCAGTAACTGACTTTTATCGATAGTTTTACATATCTCACAAACCAATAATATTTATTTTATGAAAATTTAAAAAATCGATTTTTCAGCAAAAAATTCAAAAAAGTTTGTGTATTACAGCGAAAACATGTACACAAAAAAATTTCAAGTTTCCATAATTTTTCAGACTTTTTTTCTTCATTGAAACTAAAATAAATGTCTGCTCCATTCCACGGCCGAATTAGTGCTTCATCAACCCAAAAAAATAATTGCTACTGATACCATTAATGTTTGTCTAGTTTTCATTCTCTAAATAGAGTCGTCACTCCGCATTTTCTTCATTTTTTATATATAATAGTGTCAACAACCGGTCATCGACAATAGATCCGCCATAAATAGCCGCAAGCAAAAATTAGCTCACGGTGACAAAAAACATTAGCTAATTGCATTTTTAGGCTTCTTCCCGCGTTCGCCCACACCCGAGACTGCGCAAGAAGGAGGAATTTTTTCGAATGCAAAGTTGGAGGAACCGGTCCAGCACGGCGAAATTCGGGCTGAAATGAGGAAGAATGCGCAATTTTCGTTAGGCGCATCTTGAAAAAGAAGCGGTTGGTACGCAACACACCTGTGTTGTGCATTGTTCTTGGGTAAAAGTGAAAATGTTTTAAGCTTGTTTGCTGGCTTAGGTTTTGTGCGTTCTGTTCGCTTTTCTAAGATTAATGGAAATTTACGAAAATTTAGTTCAAGTAAAGGAATTTCTTGTTAAATGACCAGGCCACTCAGATACAATCCTATGAAAAAATGATATATTCGAAAAGTTCATGAAAAATGGAACATTTTTTGTTTTTACGCATTCTCTGAATCGTTTTCCCCATCGAGATAAGTGCATTTGAAAATATGAATTCGTGTACATGTTTTCGTTGTAATACACAAACTTTTTTGAATTTTTGCGGAAAAATCGTGAAAAAATAGCATCAATCGATAGAGAATTTTATGCTGAACAACTTTACTAATTAAAGTTTGCGTAAAAAATGATTTTTTCTGATCAAAATTGCAAAATAAGTTTAAATTTTTAAATTTTTGTGTATATTGAAACGAAAACCCTGCATGAATTTAAACTTATTTTGCATTTTTTTTAAATAATTTTTTACGCAAACTTCAATTAGCAAAGTTGTTCAGCATAAAATTCCCTGTCGATTCATGCTATTTTTTCACGATGTTTCTGCAAAAACTTCAAAAAAGTTTGTGTATTACAACGAAAACATGTACACGAATTCATATTTTCAAATGCATTTATCTCGATGGGGACAACGATTCAGATGATGCCGTAAAAACAAAAAATGCTCAAATTTTCACGATCTTTCTGAATATATCATTTTTTAAAGGATTTTATCTGGGTGTCCTGGTCCTTTAAATGTTGAAAAATTTTTCTATTTCTGATACTAATCTGTTATCGAACGTTTAGTTCATCTTTTCTAACTCCTTCAAAGAACATAGGGCCGTATTGATCATGCTCAAATGATCACTTAATTGGATAAAGAGGTCGTTGTAAACGATGGAATTACTTGTTTTTATGTCGCTTCGATCTCATCCGAACGATGATATACAGCGCATTCCCCTAACTGGAAATCCTGTTATCGAACATTTTAGTTCAGTCAAGTATTAATTTGATACTTCCGTCCTTTTTTTCTCTAATTATAGAATTATCATTACGTAACACTTTTTTTATAATAAATTGTTCAATTTTATTTGTCTGAAAAGTTCGTAAGCTTCCCAAATGCGCAAATAGTCATCAGTAATGATTTCTTACAAAAACAGGGTAGGTTAAAGGACCAGTCCAGTGGGAAAAAAGTTGCCCATTTTGTTGGTATTCGGAAAATTCATGAAAAATGGAGCATTTTTTGTTTTTACGGCATATTCTGAATCGTTGTAGTTTTCGAGATAATTGCGTTTGAAATTGCTCATGCATTTCGTTGTAATACACAAACTTTTTTGAATTTTTTGCGCAAAAATCGATTTTTGCATTGATTTTTTAAATTTTCATAAAATGAACATTATAGCAATTGTCTATAACTAAATGAGACGAACAAAATGACACCAAAATTATCCAATTTGAAAATTGTTTTGGGTTATTGAAACGAAAACATGAATCAGGGTTTTCGTTTCAATAACCCAAAATAATGTTCAAATTGGATAATTTTGGTGTCATTTCGTTAGTCTCATTTAGCTATAAAAAATTGCTACAATGTTCATTTTATGAAAATTTAAAAAATCGATGCAAAAATCGATTTTTCCGCAACAGATTCAAAAAAGTTTATGTATTACAACGAAATGCATGAGCAATTTCAAACGCAATTATCTCGAAAACTACAACGATTTAGAGAGTGTCGTAAAAACAAAAAATGCTCCATTTTTCATGAACTTTCCGAATATCAACAAACAATGGCAACTTTTTCCACTGGACTGGTCCTTTAAGAAAAAAAGGGGGACCATTGAGAAAAAAAGAGAGATTCCTTAATTTTGAGAGATCCTCCTCCCTAATTTTAGCCCATTTGAGTGAATTTGGTCCGATTGTCCCACTCCTTGCCCATGTATGAAAATGATCATAACTTTTTTCTTGACACTCAAATTTCGACCACGGGGGGTCATTTTTTCCACGTGAAATTTCATGGGGAACAACTTTGTAAAACATCACTTTTCCGGCAAAATTCATCTATGGGGTCACAGAGTCGATTTTTGGCCAAAAATCCCGAAAATTCTCATAAAAGTGATCACGACTTTCCCTGAATCAGGGTCAAGAAGCGTTTTCACCTTTAAGGAACAAACTTTTGGAACAACCCAATAGTATGGTTTTATCAATAATCAATTCACACCCACAACAATGAAACCTTGGATGAGCTCACATTCATTTTTCTTCAAATGATAAGAAGATGTTGGAAAAAAAGGTCAGCCGAGACGTTGTGGAAGTTTCCTTTCTCAGTTAATTAATTCATTATTTCATTTCGCAGTGAATCACTTCCACTTTTCTTGTCTCCA
Organism: Acrobeloides nanus; assembly: GCA_900406225.1. Lineage (NCBI taxonomy): Eukaryota > Metazoa > Nematoda > Chromadorea > Rhabditida > Cephalobidae > Acrobeloides > Acrobeloides nanus. The sequence continues at coordinate 4,344 of OZJO01012007.1, read as the reverse complement.
CGACGTGTTCGAACCGCGACCGTTGATCGGGAAATTTTTTTCGAAATGCTTTTTTTGCGATTATGAAATTTTTTATAGACGAAAAAAGGAATTTTTGTGGAGGCTTGAGTTTGTTCTCTGGATTAGTTTTTGTCAGTTGTTTAAGCATTTTATTACGCACTTCCGTTGATTGTAATGAAAAAGTCGAAAAAGAATGACATCATTTCGATATCGTTGTGTAGTCCATCAAAACACAAGTTCTTAAAGCTTTTCGGTGAATTTTTGGTTTTTCATAAAACCATTACAATCAACTTTCGATTTGGTAAGACCCCCAAGGAGGGTGTCACTAAATTGAGTTCGACTGTATTTATAATTTTGCAACGCATCTCTGCGTGGTCGTGTTTGCAGGAAAATTCTCGGGAGGGGTCACTAAATCGAATTAGAGGGAGGAGTCACTAAATCGACTCAGCTTGCCGAGCGCTTCAAAACGATTACCATATCATGGGTTTTGAGGGGGGTTTGACCCATGACCGAGTGGCTAAAGTGACAGTTTTCAGTTTATAGGTCGAGGGTTCGAATCCCACATCGAATTTAAAGTTCTCAAAATTCCATGAAAATTTTTGCATATATCTATTTTGGCCTCTAAAACACTTTGCTATCATTTTTTGACTTACAATAAGGTTAGATTTTAACAAAGAAAAATCATTACTGTACAGCTCCAGCAAGTATTTAATGGCCAAAAAATGATGGCAAAGTGTTTTAGAGACCAAAATAGAGATATGCAAAATTTTTCATAGAATTTAGACAACCTTAAATTCGATGTGGGATTCGAACCCGCGATCTATAAACTGCAAAGCTATCACTTTAGCCATTCGGCCATGGGTCAAACCCATGGATGAGTGGCTAAAGTGACTTAAAATTTCAAACGTAATTATCTCGAAAACTACAACGATTCAGAACATGCCGTCAAAACAAAAAATGACCATTTTTTATGAACTTTCTGAATATTGGCAAAAATTGGCAACTTTTTCCCCCACTGGACTGGTCCTTAAAAAAATTTATATTTCACTTTTTTGTTGCCTTTCTTAAACTTTTTAGAGCATCTTTTTAAAAATTTTCAAATAAACTATAAAATTTCCACCTGCTTTTTCGAACGCATCATCTGTTGAGAAACCAAAAGTGTGCCACTTTTGATTCGTTCTCACAATCCATCTATCCTTTTCTTATTGTTGCTCTAGTTTTCTCCAAACCGACAATTTACACTAGGTTGCTTTGTATTTTTCTTCAGTGGTTTTCTTTAATGGTTTGGTAGGATGGCCTTGGAAAAAAAAGATTTTCAAACCCGCAGAACTGAAATGATTCATGCGTAACCGATTTTATTACTTGAGACAATTTTTGTTGCGGCTGCATTCTCTTTTAGTTTACAAGGTGTGACAAAAACTGTAATTTTGCGTTTTTTGGTGAAAAATTTTCAAAATTTTTTTTTCAAAAATCATCTATAAGGGGCATTTTCATGCGAGAAATCGATTGCATGCTTTCTCGCATGAAAATATCTCTTATAGGTGATTTTGAAAAAAAATTTTCGCCAAAAACGCAAAAGTACGGTTTTTTTGGCTCACCTTGTAATTGCGTTAAATATGGTGACGGAAAAGGTCATTACTCTACAAATTATAGAAAAGATTAAAAATTTACAAGGTTTAACATAATGGAAAACTTCAAGGACCAGTCCAGTTTTGAACAAAAAATTTTAAAAGAAATTTCAAGTTGGGGCAATCAACTTTTGTGTTGGAAGTAAATTCTAATTCGTTCACCCTGAAGAGATAAATGCGAAACATGCATAAAAAATTTGAACGTGTTTGTATATTGAAGCGAAGGGATTGACATTGTTTGAATTTGATCTGTGTATTGAAACGAAAATTTTTATTAAAAAAAATCAATTTTCACACCGATTTTTAAAATTTTCACTAAAAAACGTCGTGATTTTTATATAACTCTAAATGACACCAAAATTATCCAAGTTGAAAATTGGTTTGGGTTATTGAAACGAAAACTCTGATTCAGGGTTATCGTTTCAATAACCCAAAACAATGATCAAATTGGATAAATTTGGTGTCGTTTTGTTCGTCTCGTCGAACTATAAAGAGTCTTTGTTTTTTTAAATACACTCAATAATTAAGCGTATTTAAAAAATGTAAAATTTAGGGTTTTCGTGTTAATGTTCAGACACATTCAATTTTTTCGAGACGGTGTTTTGCGTTTTTGTTTTGGGTTATTGAAACGAAATCCCTGATTCAGGGCGTCTTTTTCAAATTGCGTTGCGAAACTGATAGCGTTCATCCTTAAGGGTTAACGAATTAGAATTTACTTCCAACACAAAAGTTGGTCGCCTCACCTAGAACTTTCAGTTTGAACAAGGTAAAAAATGGATTTTCATTTTTGAGAGGGGATCCCAAAAACTTTTCATTCTGATGTATATAAGTCTATATAAGAAAGTAAAGAGGAAATTTCGAAAAAAATCCATTTCTCAAACACAACATGAATCGGTTGTTCAAAATGTTATTGTTTGATCTGTCAACAAATAATTTATCGATAAGCGAGTGAATAATAATTTCTCTCCGTTTACCTATTGATTATGAATGTTTCTTTTCCATTCGGTTTTGTCGATCAGAAGAACTACAAGTGGTCAATGCAGAAAATAAGAAGAGAACGGCGCTTGTGTACACTTGGATTGTGAGACGAGAGTTTTCCTTATTCGGACCTACTTGGTCAGTCGGTTTTGCATTTGCATATGATGAAATAGATCCATCACTTGTATGCAAAAATCTTCTTTTTTTTTAAATCGGAACGGCATTTCAATTGTTATTTTGTATCTGGCAGTATCACTTTTCGTACAATCGTTTTCGTACGGTACTTTTCGTACAATTATTTTTCGCACGAACTTTTCGTACAGGTACTTTTCGTACAAATACAAGGGGGAGGGGGCAAAAGTCCTCGCGTAAGAGGCGGTATATCCTCGCATAAATTGCTCCTTAGGCGAGGACTTTTCGCCCCCTTGGCGAGTAATTTTGCCCCCCCCTTTTTGTATTTGTACGAAAAGTACCTGTACGAAAAGTTCGTACGAAAAATAATTGTACGAAAAGTACCGTACGAAAAATATTAGTACGAAAAGTTCGTACGAAAAGTACCTGTACGAAAAGTCCGTACGAAAACAATTGTACGAAAAGTGATACTGCCTTGTATCTTATGGTTCGTTGCATATGGTTCTTGGGGCGAGGTGGAGAAGGAAAAATTGAAAATTCGTCGAAAATCTTAAAATTTGCCAAAAATTGAAAATTCATTTTGCGACTTTCGCTTCAATACACAGGCTTTCTCTGGTTAAGAGAAGCGTTTTTTCGCTTTGAAAATATCAAATTCAGATTCACCCGCATAAAATTACCCCTAGAGGGGTCAATTCCAGATGAAAAAATTTTCTTTCGAAAAATTTCAAGTGGGATACCTAATCGATACTAGTTCCAACCTTTTTCAATTAATTCATTTATTCATTCAAAAAAATCAACACACAATTTTTTACAAGAACAAGTCGGCCGACAACACCTTTTTGGCTATTCACACATTATTCCATTCCTCAGTCGAGTAGTTTTTTCCCTCACACCTATCACAATACCTGAAATAATTTGTAGATTTTGACAGAAAAAAACATGGCCGAGCGATTGTTACCGATTTTGGGCGCCGCCCGGATTCTATTATTAAGTTAAGTAGAGCGTAAGTGGAAGTCACTCTAGTGAGCATGTTCGGCATTGTTTGTATTTTGGATTTTTCGTGCGATTTTTTAAAACAAACTTGTCACTGCCATTTTGTAAAACTGTTCATTTGTCCAGCATTTTTTAAGTGTTATTATGAAAATTTATTTAAAGGGAAGTACTTGGCAGCAGCATCTCCGAAAAAAAATTTTTGGAATTTTTGCAAAAATGACTTTTCCAGGGGTAATTTTATGCGAAAAATCGATTGCGCGCATTCCCGAAGCTTGAAAATGCTTCCCTGATTTAGGGAAGTGTGCGAGAATGTGAGAATTTTCATGTTTTCGCTTCAATACACACTTCAGGGAAATAAGAGAAACTTTTCATGTTTTCGCTTCAGTACACACTCTTATTTCCCTGAATCAGGAAAGCATTTTCAAGCTTCGGGAATGCGCACAATCGATTTTTCGCATAAAATTACCCCCAGAAAAGTCATTTTTGTAAAAATTTCGACAAAATTTTTCGGAGATCCTGCTGCAAAGTTAACCCCTCTTTAAAACTATGGAAATTTGCAATTTTTAGCTTACTTCCCGACCCATTCGGGTCTTGCCTCGGGTGCAGACTTAGC
>OZJO01012006.1:7741-39392 GCA_900406225.1 Acrobeloides nanus | reverse complement strand
AATCGATTGTGCGCATTCCCAAACCTTGAAAACGCTTCCTTGACCCTGATTCAGGGAAGGAATCGGTGTATTGAAGCATTTTTAAGGCGAAAAAAAATTTCCCCGACCCCCAAATGGGCACCTGCTGGTCAAAAATATAGCTGTTCATGCTCAAAATTCACTTTTCTAGTTTTTTCTTCACGTTTTTCAACATATAAGATCATGGTTCTCAATTCTATACCGTTTTCGATGGTTGATATATTAATTTTGTGTTGTTTTATAGATTTTTTCAAAATTTTTCGATTTTCGCTTCAATACACACGTCTATTTCCCTGAATCAGGGTCAAGGAAGCTTTTTCACGCTTCGGGAATACGCGCAATCGATTCCTCGCATACGAATTAGTCTAAAAACGATGTTTTGAGAAATTTTTAGAAAAAAAATTTTTTTCGAAAAAATGACCTCAAAAAATTACAAAATATGCGTTTTTTTTGGGCCACCCTGTATAGGCTAAGCTTAAAGTTTCAAACTTTGCTACTTTTTGGAGCGACGTTTTTTTATAAAATTTGTAAAAATGTTTCAGGCCTATAGCTTCATTTACAGGATGTAACAACAGCTCTGCCACAAATTTTCATTCAAAAAATGGTGCCCAACATAGTAAAAAAAGAAAGTTTTATTTAAAGATGACCGCTTTTTTAAGGGTTGTTCATATCGAAAAGCATGAATCTTGTATCCTTTTCTTAATACAAGCACGTTCTGAAAGACAAATTTCATTATCGCAACTTGCGACGGTTCACAACGAATGTTTTAGCTTCATTTTTTGGGCTAGTGCAGATGAAAATTTAGATCGAGACATAGCTTTTTTTCTTGAATAAAAATCTAGGTCACGTCACTGTTTCTATGTATCAATAAAGTTATATGTAAATAGTTTTCTCGTCACGTCATGCTTAAATGCTATATTTTTTTCCTTATCAATTGTCAAGAAGCTACTTGTACTGATTTATGATGTGTATAAGCCATGAAATCATCTAGATTGAAGAATAGAAAAAATTAATCGATAAAAGAAAATGGTTTCTTAATTTTTATTCAAAAAAATGGTGCCCAACATAGTAAAAAAAGAAAGTTTTATTCAAAGATGACCGCGTAGAAATTTTTTAAAAGGGGGTAAACTTTGTGCAGCACTTTCGAAAAATTTTTTGAATTTGTGCAAAAATGACTTTTCTAGAGGTAATTTTATGCGAAAAATCGACTGCGCACATTCTCGAACCTTGAAAATGCTTTTTTATGTAATAAATCGATCAAAATTTGGCATGCATATTTTGGCATACAAAATTTGGCAGGTAAGTTTTGCGGGGAATCCAATGGCGATGTTATTTTACTAAAATTTTCTATCCTAGAGGTTGAAAAATTGAATTTTAAGTGTTTTCTATGTTGAAAAAATCGAAATTTTCAAAATCGACTTCGCTAACTTTGTTCCCCATACCGAAAAACGGTAGAAAACTCAAAAGAAAAATATTCTAGGAAGCATAAATTTTCGAAAAAAGCTCTAAACGACGTCTTTTTATCCTGTTTTTTATTGTTTCTAAGCCAAAAATTATCACAGAAAGCACTTATCTAGGGTAAATTGGTGTCGGGGAATCGATTCCCGGTGTTATTTTTCGGTTTTGGCATCATCCAAGTGTGTCTTGGGCGATTTTTTGGGAGCTTATACTAAAAATTGAACTATTGGGTTGTTCAATAAGTCCTTGCGGCTCAAAAAATGCTCTAATTTCATCATTTTTCATCCGTTTTTGATGAAATTTTTTTCAGTAGTGGGTAAGAGTGTATGCTGAATACGATCCAATCGTCCTTTTTGAGAATATGTCATGTTTTCGTGTCAACATACAGACTTTTTCAAAAAATCCGGGTTTTTTATACCCCTAAAATGGTTTAAAAATTTGTATTCCCTAAATCAAGTTAGATCCCGCGCCTTTAAACTTATGGAGAAATCGAGGTGTCGTATTTCATCAAAATCGGCCTATGGACCCTTTTATTGTTAATTTCATAACTTTTTTTCTACTAATGCGTTTCCTACAATTTAGAGCATGTTTTTATTGCCCTTCATTCCCCTTTCCAATGACACTTCAACGAAGACCCAAGCCTTTAGAAAAGTGGCTTTCTTTCTAAAGCTAACGATTTTTGACCCCCTCAAAAATTCACTATTTGGGCTCTAGCTCAAAATTTTTTCACTAAGGGAGCTTCGAGCAGCACATAGAAATAAACTAGAATTCCTGGCCGACATCTCTTACCAAGTCATTTTTCAGGAGTCGTGAATCCAAAAACAAGCACTTTCCAAAAATTTTTCGCCTGTGGCGCTGTATTTGTTAATATATAGCACATAGTAAAAACAATATTCTATGTTAGACCACATTTTTGAGTCTTCTGTCAGATTCTTCATTCCACTCGCGGCAGCACCATTCATCTAGTAAGTTTCGCTTCTCCTGACCACGTTCTTGAATTGGGAGGTATTCCATAGATGTACTGCATCATGCGGGAGGTTGCTCCAGATTCTTTTTTGCCGCGTGTAGAGAGTTTCCATCTATGGTCTTTAGGCTGATCGAAGGGATAGACAATTCCAGGCCGTGTCCGAGTCTTGCACCTCGACGGACATTAGTTCTGGCAGTGAGGATTGCATTGTCTGGGAGCTTGTGATCAGTGTTGTGATATCGGATGTTCAAAAAAACTGGGTACGGAATCGGGGGTTTCTGGGGCCCAGGGATCCCCAGTCTCGTATCGTTCTCTAGCTTATTTTACTAGTATTATCATAAATTTGAGCACTTTAATATTTTACAGCAAAATAATCTTTAAGCTCATTTTTAATTTAAAAATAATTTTTTAAATTAAGTTAATTTATGCACATTTCAAATATTTGGACGCATCTGTCTAATCAATTACATGATTCCGTCATTATTTTCAATAGTTTTCTTTTTTGTCTTTTTTTAAATTTTCAAATTTTATGAATAAATTGCTATGCTTAATGAAAAAATTCAATAAAAACTAAAATTGGTTTAGAGAATATTTTGGAATAGTTTTAAACTATTCTATTCTATTCCCAAAACTATTCTAGAATAGAATAGAATAGAAGAATATTTTCGCCGGAATAGAATAGTTTTTCACTTTTTTAAAATGTTCTGGAATAGAATAGTTTTTTCAAGAATAGATAGAATAGAATAAACACTGCTTGTGATGGTCTTTCATGTTGTTCCAGATCTGAATCGATAACATCAAGCTTCATCTGCATTGAAAAAAGTTACCCTCATTTTTGGACCGAAAACAAAATTTTAGGGTCGAAAACAAAAATACATTTTTAAGGTTTTCTTATGATCCCAGAAGGCTAGAAAAATGGTTTTGGTCATTTTCTTAAGCTTTTTCTAGGTGAGGAATCCGAATTTGAGGTCGTTTTCAAGATTGGAGTTGTATATATTTGAGTATATATATGTATATACATATTTTTCGAAAAATTACAAAAAATATATAGCAGGCTCTTACGATGTATCGGCAAATTCGGGTTAATAAAAAAGACCCCATGAAAAAATCTTTTAAAGGGCGTGTACTTTAAGGTCATTTGGACGAAAAAATTTTTTTCGTAGCATTTATTGAAATCGTGATTTTTAGAGTCTTTTCTAAGCGTACAAAGCGTTAACCAAATGGCAAAAATCATTTAGCTTATGTTTTATGAGTTGGCCTTTAGACAAGTAGCTTTATAATCAGGCATTTTATAGTAAACATTTAGCATATAATCAATAGATTTAATCGAATAACTCATATTATTCGTTGAAATAAGCTTCTTCGAAACGCAAGAGTTCCTCGAACTGGTCTGCAACCACGTCAACAACTCCATCATCATATTCTTCATTATTTAGAGGATTTCCTGGACCTTGAATTCTCTTCCTTTCGATCGTATCTTCAACAAGTTTTGCTTTCCATTTCTCATTCATAGGACCCTTCTTATATTTAACCATCTTTTCGCCTTTAGATTTCGAATAGCATTCGTATACTTGCACCACGTCTCTATCCCCAAGAATTTCTGCCCGACGGTTCTCATTCCAAGACAAAGCGGCAAGCATTGACTGAACTCAACTAGGACAAATTTAGGCTTGCTATGATCTTCGATCTCGATTTCATTTTTTTCGACCTCCATGTCTATCTCCATTTTTGAGAGCGCTATAAATTCAAAATAAGCAAGAAAATTCTATGAAAAAGATAAAACGATGTGAAGCGAGATGATTTAGAAATTATCGATTAAGCACCACGTATGAGTCATCGCCGATCAACCAATCGTTGAAAACATAAGCTAAATGATTTTTGCCATTTGGTTAACGCTTTGTACGCTTAGAAAAGACTCTAAAAATCGATTTCAATATATGCTACGAAACAAATTTTTTCGTCCAAATGGCCTTAAAGTACACGCCCCCTTTAAAATGACTGAAATATGAATTTTTTGTGTAGTTAAAAATAAGCTTAAAAATAAACTTTATGAACTTTTGAAAACTTATATTGATTTAAGTAAAGGTTTATTTGCTCAGTGAAAGGACAACACGGAAATACTTTGATGAATGTTAACACGGCACGGCAAAGTGTGCAAAAAATGGAAACTCGCGGTAACCGGTCGGGATCGTTTTATTTCGTCTTAAAACCGCATATTTAATGTTTCTGATGATTCCGGAATGTGTGCACTCACCAAAATCTCTCTCCGGCTCCTTGCCATTAAAGGCATGTATACAAAAATGCATGTATCTCAACTTCTAGCACAGATTTTTGTAAACCATTTTTTGCAGTTTGTAGCTGAGATAAAAACGAAACTTTGAAGCCACTTTTGAACGATATTCGCGTTTTTCAAATATTTGAAAAGATGATTTCGCGACCTTAAAAAAAAATTTAGATGATTTCGCGACCTTAAAATGTTTATATCTTTTGGCAGAATCCAATTTTCATAATTTTGGCCTTAAAATGTTCCTAGCAACGTATAGATAAAAGTTACGCTCTGTTTTGCCCATATACTTAAATATTAAACGCGCTATGTATGTCTGTTTATCTATTTGTTTGTGCTATCTCCGTCACCTTAAAGGGGGGGGGTGCATTTTGCGACTATTTTGGAGAAAAAAATTTTTCGTAAAAATGACCCTATCGGGGGTAATTTGATGCAGAGAATCGATTGCGCGCATCCCCGAACCGTGAAAATGCTTCCTTGGCCCTGATTCAGGGAAGGTGGTAGGTGTATTGAAGCGAAAATCAAACATTTTCGGATTTTTATGAGAAAACCGTTGATTCTTAGGTTTTTCTAGATGAGGAATCGATTGCGTTTTTCCCTGAATCAGGGTCATGGAAGCATTTTCACGCTTCAGGAATGCACACAATCGATTTTCCGCATGATTTTATTCCTATCACGGAGGGGGAAAGTGTGGAAAAAAATGGCGACAGAATAAATAATAAAAATTTTCGTTTCAATAACACGAAAAATTATTGTTGTGAAAAAAATTGATTTTCTCGGCAAGGACATTAGCAATTTGAATAATTCTTTTTTTAAACATTATCTACGAATCGAGAGCTACAATTTTGTGCAAAAATTTAGCAGTCGAGCATGCGTCGTTTATTTTAAAAACATGCTTGAATTTTTGAACCATTCGAAATTTTCAAAAGGGTTTGTAGCTCGAAGTCTTTGTCCGATTTTCATGGTCGACCCCTCAAACGATTCCTCTTGATGAGGGCAACAGTTCTACGCTCCGCTTTTTTTGTAATTCAACCAAAAACTTAGAATTTTTCCCAAAAAACATATTTTTTTGACAGTTTTCTGTAAAAAAGTATAAGTTTTTGATTAAATTTAAAAAAAGCGGAGCGTAGAATTGTTGCTCGCATCGAGAGGAATCGTTTGAGGGGTCGACTATGAAAATCGGACAAAGACTTCGAGCTAGACACCCTTTTGAAGAGCTGTCCTATATATAAAGAATGAATTTATCCTGAAAGTTGTTTACTTTGTTTGTTATCATAGCGTCTATTCGCTTTTTTGGGTGAAAGTTGAAGTTTTTAATCAATTTTCATAAAATTCTTAATAAAAATGATAAAATACAACAAAAAACATTAAAATTTTCACTCTATTCCTATGTTTTATATTTGTCGCCACTTTTGGCCATACTTTCCTCCACCGTGCCTATATAGGCTGCTTTGGCAAAAAAAATTTTCAGAGATAGTCCCTAATTCTTACTTGTTTTTCTTTACCCTTTAAGGTCACGAAATCGTCTAAAATGAAGTCTATTTTTATATACTATATTTTTTTCAAATATTTTTTTTAATATTTGAAAAACGCGAAGATCGTACAAAAGTGGCTTAAAAGTTCTATCCCAGCATTCGTTTTTATCCCACCAAGAAACTGTAAAAAAACGGTTTACAAAAATCTGTGCTAGAAGTTGAGATACATGCATTTTTGTATACGTGCCTTTAGTGGCAAGAAGCCGGAGAGAGATTTTGGTGAGTGCACACCTTCCGGAAACATCAGAAACATTAAAATATGCGGTTTTCAGACGAAATAAAACGATTCCGACCGTTTTCCACGAGTTTCCATTTTTTGCACACTTTGCCTTGCCGTAGTTAAGAAAAACTTGGCGACATACATTTAAGAAGATTTGGAGGCGTAATGATGCATTTTACTTAAATTTTGTATATAAAGCATGTTCTTCAGTCAAAGTTAAATATTTGTTTTCACAAACCTTCTCCCAAGACAACAGTTATCTTTAAAATGCGGCTTTTATTATTCACTATTTTTATTGTTGGAGTCTTTTTAACAGGTTTTTTATTTCTTAAAATCAGGGGCATAGCCTGGATTTTTCCATTTGGGGGATGGGAGCATACATATAAAGGGGGGAGGCGATCCAGATTTTCGAATTTTGGCCTAAAATCGATTTTAGAAAAAAATCGAGTAAGGTAGCTTACGTTTTTTTCGTGACTTCGGCGCTAGGGTCCAGATCTGAACCCCCTTTAAATGTATGCAGGGAGTACATGATCCCTAGTTGGGAGGAATGGGGTACAAGACCCAAAAATTTTGTAAAAATTAAACTTTTTTCAAAATTGTTCCAAAAATAAGTGGACCCTTATGATTCTTTATCTATCCGGGGGTTTATGGAGGGAGATAGTACCAGTTTTGCCTTTTCTAATTTTATTAAATTATAAAAACGAATCACTTTTTTAGCAATGCCTTTCGTTCAAGGTGTAAATAATTTTGTTGCCACGCCTTCTTGCAACGGGCTTTGTGGAGTAACTCCATCAGAGAGGGATCAATGTTGTCGTACGAATGGACATCTTTCCTTTAGTCATTGTGATGGGCTAATGCATTGTAAGCAAGGTGTATATCCTCATGTTGCCACGCCTTCTTGCAACGGGTTTTGTGGAGGAACTCAATCAGAGAAAGATCAATGTTGTCGTACGAATGGACGTCTTTCCTATAGTCATTGCACTGGGACAGTGTATTGTAATGAATAAAAAATATATACATATATAAACTGTATAAATTGCAACAATATTATATTATTATTTGATTTTTTGTAATGCACAAAATCAAAATATCAATTTTTTTCGTCTTTATTTTTGTCATTTTTCGAATAAATTAAATTTTTTGATATTTTAAGCCATTATGAAACCACACGTGTACAAACCCACCAATTTTTTGGACCAAAATTCAATTATTGTTTAAGAATCTAATTTTTTTGTCCAAAGTTCGATTTTTTGGCTTAACCTGCCCTGGATTCGGGGTGCTAACTTTTCTGGTAACGTTGGAATCAGGAATCCAATTTTTATGGTTTTTTGATTGGTTTCTGATTTGTTCACCCCAACACAAAAACATCTGCCTCCTTTCCACAAGGAACAAAATATTATAGTGCTTAAAATTCGCATATTTCTGGCATGTAACAAGGAATGTCAGCGCCTTCGAATCGAGAGAAAAATTGTGTTAGATCAAAATCCAAATGAGACATAATTTATTTAATCAATTTCTTACAGTTTTAATTTTAGCAAAACTAACGAAACGATATGCAAAGGAGAAGATTACAATTATAGATAGTAGAAAAACTACGCTGACCATTAAGATAATCCAAATAGTAAATGATTTAGGTTCTGTGTGAATTACATATATTTCATCGATTTCGATGTAATTTGCCTGATAGTAGATTAAAAATCTATGCCAAAGCTCAGAATCTAACGTTGCGTTTGTGTAATATTTAATCATGAATGTGGTAGCGTTTATAAAAAGCGTGTTTGCATGAACTTTTCCATTGTATTCCCTACTAGAGTTTTTCTAGTCGGGGAATCGATTGCGCGCATTTTCGAGCCATGAAAAAATTTCTCTAACTCTGATTCAGGGAATACAAATTTTTGAGCCATTTTAGGGGTATAAAAAACCCCGATTTTTTGAAAAAGTCTGTATATTGACACGAAAACATGACTTACTCTCAAAAAGAACGATTGGATCGTATTCAGCATACACTCTTACCCACTACTGAAAAAAAATTTCATCGAAAACGGATGAAAAATGGTAAAATTAAAGCATTTTTTTTGAGCCACAAGGACTTATTTAGCAAAAAAAAAAGAATCCCTGACCCTTCACCCGTCGGCCCGGTGATCATAGCTTCGTGGCAAATTCCAGAATATCTTGAGGTTGGATCATAGGCAGGGTTTCTATCAAATTTTTTTTAAATTCAGACGCTGAGCCTTCAAAATTCAGATTTTGTCCTCAAAATTCAGTACATTTTTCAAAACAACAAATTTACGTTCCTCAATATATTCTTAGGGAAATTTAACAATATATTAGAATAATTCAAATGCATTAGAAACAGGGACTTAAAAAGTTTGGCATTTAAAAAAAAGTTAGGCATTAAAAATATGTTACTTGATAATATTTTTTTCAGATTTTGCACAAAATTTTCAGATTTTGCTTCTCAANTGCATGTCCCCCCCCCCCGAATTTCGGGGGGGGGTCGCCCGCAGGCCAAAATGACTTTTCGCCCGCACCCGAGGGCCGCAGGCGGGCGAAATGAGAGAAAAATTTTGCAGCTCGCCCGCAGCTGCGGGTAAAAATTTTTTGATTTTTCCCAAAAATTGTCTAAAAAAAAAAGATCGTTTTTTTTCGCCCGCAACAAGTCTAAATTTTCGGGGAGTGTTTGTACACGTGTGCCCCCCTAAAAGGCCATTCATCCATCCATCCTGAGGGACTGGTGTACCCCCCCCCCCCCCCCCCTACTGGTGACCTATGGGTTGGATGCTTGAATTTTACTTTACCAACTCATTCAACCCGGCCTATAACATGATGTTTGACCAAGTTTAAATTTTATTTAATCAAATTCATAAAAAGCTCAAATTTTATTCCAAACAAGAGTCACAAAAGAGTTTGGTTCAATAGTCAATTTTACTTCTTTTCCTGAAATACCCGCATCTTGGATGGAAAGTTGATATGAAGTATTGTTGTTTCGGTTTTGAAGAACAACAACGTGTTGTTTGGAAGAGGTCAAAAATCCGACTCCGTCGACATCGCCTTTAAGAAGATCAGCGCCTTGGATAGAAACACCTTGAATTCCTATGATGTCGAGATCGACTCGGATAGAGTCTGGGCGGACAAATTTGCTAAAAAAATATACAGGGCTTAAGCTTAGTTTCAGACTTAGGCTTATGATTGCATTATATTGCTTAGGCTTAAGCATAATCTTAGACTAAACTTATTCATTAGCCTACCTAAAATGTCCCAAAGCATAATAAGCGGGATTTTTATAGAATTCATCTATAGTTCCATTTATAACGATGGGAGGATAAGAAAAGTCAATTAACCAACTATTCCAATCCGTCCAGCCAGTGACCCAATTTTGAAAGTCCTAAAAGCGGGTTTTAGGATTTTTTGTATATTTTCTAGAATGTTCTAAAGTGTTTAGGATATTCTAGGTTCCCCTGGTTGTACTTACATCAATAATATCCGATGCATAGGCAATTGCATCTGACCAAAGGCCCAAATGGTTATTATTGTCTAAATAACCATTACTTGCCTAAAATGTTTTGTAATTCTGTCAAGATTTCAATGAGAATTGTTACGTTTATAGATCAATAGAATACTTACTTCTGAGGCAAACAAGGCATGATTAGGGAATTGGGCATGAGTTAGACCTAGTGTTAACGCAGGGTTTGCTAAGAAGTTTTCATACCAATGTACAGCTGTACCATTGATAAATTTGGCTGCATCAGGGTCACTTAGGACCTAAAATTTATAGGCTTAAGTGTTAGAAGGGCTGCCTGATGAATGGATGGATTGTTGTAATTTGTTATTCATTTTTCGTCTTTATTGCAAATCATTTGTGTTGACTTGTTGAATTTATGGCGTGAAAAAGTAGCCTTTAAGGAAATTCAAAGTTGAAAAGCACAATGAATACATCTAGGTATTTCGTAAAGTTGAGCTACTTTTTGTATTTTCGTGTAAGGAAAAAGTTGTTTACTATTCCACTGAGAGCATTCCGTTCTAATTTTGAAATGGAGTCTCAAGACGAGCGAAGCTCGTCCTAGAAAATAAAAAACATCCGCCTCGGCGACGAAGCCGCGAGGCGGCTGCCGAAGGGAATGAGGTCTTGTATAAAGCTGATGTAGTGTAACAAATCCCTTCAATTTGATTCCAGGCACAAATTTTTCGAAATTTATATCTGAATCAAGTGGAAGTGTTTCCGAACACTTGTTGTAATCTTTTATTCCAATAAAAAATCCGAACAACTTGTTTTGAGACGATTATCATATTAACACTCAGAACTTCTTGTTCGAAAGATTACAACCTTTCTCAGAGGGAAAGAAGAGGCAGGGATTAGTTACGGAGTGGTGTTAAAGGTTTTGTGTAAAGAAAATAATTCGAAAATATGCAAATGAGGAAAGAAATAAAATATTTGAAAAATGATTAAATACAATATTAAAAATTTGCGATTGTTCGCAACAGCTACTATAAAGTTGGAGATAACTAGAAATCGAGTTGAGATGTATGAAAATACTAGCCCACGAGCCCTGAACCGTGATCCATTTAATTTAATTGTGCTTTATTTGTGACGCTGTTTGTTGTATGTTTATTCATGAATAAACCCCAAAATCTAAACCTAAGTTTCGACTTACTGTAAAAGTGGTTTTATCGAATAAAATTCATTAGAAAAACATTTTATTGAATAGATAGGGGAAGAGG
Source organism: Acrobeloides nanus (assembly GCA_900406225.1). Taxonomy (NCBI): domain Eukaryota; kingdom Metazoa; phylum Nematoda; class Chromadorea; order Rhabditida; family Cephalobidae; genus Acrobeloides; species Acrobeloides nanus. The sequence continues at coordinate 28,191 of OZJO01012006.1, read as the reverse complement.
ATGGGCGAATCTGTTCACTTACAATGTCAGCAAACCATGGCAGCAGCCATTTTTCATCATCGTTGATCATTAGAAAGATATCTTTGGTTAGTGGATGGTTTCTGAGAGCTGGGCCCAATGTCCCTTTGACAAAATCTCTATAAAACAATGTCTTATCCTATGTAGAGTAGCCCAACCTTGTCATTTCAGGTCCCATCCACATAGCAGCCCAACTAACACCAACAAGTCCTGTTGAAAATCCTTCATTTTGAACTGTCATACCCCAGAAATTGATTCCTTGTTTAGCGTACTCTTCAAAAAACCTAATTTTTTTTATAAGTTCATACTTTCGTGCAATGACTTTTACCTAATATGGTAGTTTGCCCAAGCTTGCCAATATGGGCCGTTTACTTCACCTTTTATATGATCACTTGGAGTGCTACCGGTAATTTGTCCATTTGTTTTCATCCAGCCAGGAGCAGACCAAGGTGAAGTAAAGAGCTTGAGCTCATTTCCAACGAGTTGTTGAACGTTTTTTATGAGAGGGATCTAAAAATTCAAAAAAAATTGAAATATCTTGAGGTCTTAAGTGTCGTGTAGAATCCCTAACTTGCACGATAAGAATGCTAATTTGATCCCCCATTGTTGTGAAGTTTTGCTTATGGGCTTTGTGGCTTGAATTGTGTTATCACACCCTCTCAATTTCCAAAAAATCGGTACTTTTAATTGTAAATCACATCCAACTAAGCTAAAGTATGTTAGATTGAAATCATCAGTGACGTTGTCCTGAATGCAACCATATTCTGGATGATCGCATGTAAATATTGGAACGCGTCCAATTGAATAACCGATACCTTAAAACGAGTTATGTAAGATGCGTCAATAAATCAATTGAATCAACGATACGAAGCACCAATTTCGGAACCATGTTTATTTTAACACGCCTTATGAGTTCCTGAATCAAACATTCCATACCTTCTTGTCCGAAAAAAGCATGCAACAGACTCTTTTTCGAATCATTGCTCAACTTGCTCTGAAACAAATGATATGCTGGAGATTCTCCTAGTGAACACCCAAATCCAGTCATTTTCTGGTACTGCTTCGAATCATCTAGCCTCACCGTGAGTTGGGTAAGACCTCCAAGTAGACCTCCTAGCCCAAATGGCGGAATATTCGTGAAAGTGGCAGTCGTTCTTTCGAATCGCTTCCCACTAATCGAAGATGTGTAGACTGCCACATCGTATGGATTCAAAGTACCTAATGGAGGGAACTCATCGCAATAGGTCGAGTTGCAGACGCAAACAATTCGAGAAGTATCGCCATTCACACTTCTTGGTATGCAAGGCTTTTGAGTAGAACCGTCTAAATTTTTAGCAATTTGAAAATTTTCTTAGCCTTAACAACTTACAATTCAACCAAGATAGAAAGAGCAATATTCCAACAAATTCCATGATTTGATTATTTCGATGAAATTTAAGAAGAATTCACATACGTAATAATCAAAGTATCGATGTTTGAGTCCTCTTTAAACACTTTTGAGCGATTAAATCAATAATGATAATTTTTGATCAGTCTCAGTGAAAAATTCGTGTTAAAAAAGCACAGGACACATGAAAATTCGAACACTCTAGACCATACTTCGTTGACTTTTGTATCGAGATCGGACACAAAACATAGCAAATTCTCTTTTTTGCCTCTACGCTGGCTGTGTGTTAGAAAGGACAACAGGATTAGAATAAACAATTTCGAAACTGATAAATGATCAACGAATTTTTTTTAATAATCCTTTAACGGCATGTCATTGAATTGTTCAGAAAGTTTTAAGCGTTTGTATTTTTCTTTTTATTCAAGTAATTGAAGACAGATTGTCTGAAGGTTGTTAAAAATCGAGGTACCAACTTGAAAATTGAATTTTCTGAAAAGTGTCCTAAAATTTACTCCTATATACCGGACTTACAAATATGCCTTGATTTTGACTCAAAACTTTGTCTTCGCTGAGATACACGATCTGGAAGTTGAGAACTTTCCGTTAGAATACCACTCGGCTATGAAGGAAACCGACCTTCATAGCCGAGTGATATGGTTCTCGCTTTTTGCTCATAAAAGGGCGGGTTCGAATCTCAGCCCGGGCGAAAACTTTTTGCCCAAAGTCAAGATTTTCAAAAACAAAAAAACATGCATAAAATGGACAAATTAGCTCGTTATTTTCCAAAAGTCGGAATTTCAGAATACTTTTCCAGAAAAAAGTTATGTCAAAATAAAATAGGTAGGTTTCATCTGAAACACCTTGTAGTTTCGAACTTTCATATGCCTGCATCTTGTGCATATGTCGGCAAGGGATGGGGGGGGGTCTCTCCGACGCACTCATGGACCCAAAATTGAAGGGAGGGACTATCGCATGGATCAAAAATTGAGAGGGGGACCACCGCATCGGAAGCCCTCCCCCCACCTTGCCGACCTATGATCTTGTGCACTGCATTTGAAGAGTTATAGATGAAAAACTTAGTCTGTTATTGACCCTTCTACCAGGAAATGAAGAGCATACAAATTTAACATCATAGACCACATTCCTTACATTGAGACTTCTCAATCTCTTTCTCTTTGGAGGCTCGTTTGTTTACATTTCAAATGTTAAAATAGACGAGGAAAAACACCTGTATTTGATTTTGCTTCGAATTTGATTTTTTTTTCTCTAACTTTTCCCAGATTGACATTTTCTTTCGCTTAGAAAATTATAAATTTTTGATCAATTTAATCTTTCATAAATTTCTAGTTCCATCTAGAACATGATTATTCGAAAGATCAAGTAACAGTCCAGTCTTTTAAAAGGGGCAACCCAAGAAGCAGTCTCTTCATTAACTTGCCATCGGCAGAACCGCCAATGGATCTATTACTAATTTTTTTCATAATTGCAATTAATTTGTTTCGTTCCGAAAGCAACGTTAGTTTGGGAGGCCCGCCGATAGGATTATTCATCCAACTTGACTCATGGGACAGTCCTGATGCAACCGATCTCGTAAATAAGCTAAACTATATTTGCCAGTATCATAGGTCTCCAACAAGTGGCAACAATCAATCTATTACCCATTTGGTTCTACAGGATATAGCGACTGTTGATACGAGCGCAAGTTCGTTTGCAATGTAACTCATGTATGCTATTTTAGATTCTTTCGCGGTACCTCCAGCAAAGAATACTAATGACGTTTTATTGACAGACTGGCTTTTACCTCTATTACCATACTTTCCTGGAGGGAATGGACCGTGCAATTTCGATAGAGTCTTCGTCGGATCATTCCAAAGAAACGATGTTCCAGCTGGTATGCCTCAAGATTGGGATCCTTATTACGACGGAATGCTGTCGACTAAATATCGAGGAAATATGCTGGCAAGACAAAAAGCAATTGCACAACAGTTCAACAATATGGTGGCTAACTCAACCAACCCCAACGTTCAATGGGATTGGTATATAAATCAAGAAAACTCCTTAGATTACTCCTTGTCTGATCCCAATGTAACGAATGGAGAACTACAATTTATAGTGCAACAAATTATTGATTTCAACTCGATCCGAAAAGATCGAGTCTTTTTGTGGTCGCCTTGTAAGTTGTACAGGGTATGGGGCCAAAAGTTCTTGCACAAAATATATAGTATAGTGAATATAACGTACTGAAAGCCTCAAAATTATATTTTTTTTCTAGCAAAAATATAATCAAAACGAAAATGTTCAACATGCAAAAGAGTTTTGCGAAATTTGAGTAATTGAGGAAGCATAGTTCTCTCGGTACGCCGCCAGACCGTCCGATCTCGCAAGTTAAGCAACGTTAGGCCCGGAGCGTCTAAGTTCGGTTTCCATGTGGAATCCCCTGGGCCAGGGGAGTTGGGCATGCGTAAAAAGCCCCAGTAATTTGAGAGTAACTCCTGTTGTGGGCTGCACACCTCTTATTCCTCTTGAAAATGAATAGGAAGAGAAAGAGGCTTGATGCCTCTGTTCACTATAAATTATATGCAAGAACTTTTCTGTTACTCTGTATTGTTGATCCTCTAGGGTTCACTTATCATCCAAGCGACTTCCCGGTTGGTAGTCAAGAATATAAAGACCTAACCACAAACCTCAAGAAATTATTTACTCAAATTCCTAAACAAGTTGCTCCTTACAACGCATATGGCAACAACTCGGGTGGACCTTTATGGATATCCCTCCAAGATCATGTTGGAAGCGAGTCAACCGATCCAGCCTTTAATCGAACAGGGGCCGCACAATGGTTTAACTATTTGAAAGCGAATTTCTCGTTCAAGAACTTAACCATGAATGTCGAATTATTCTTGGACCCGACTGATCCAAATGCGTCGCCATCTCCTGCACCTTGTCAAGAAATCTATGATCGAGAACAATTTTATGTTCAACAAGGAATCAACTTAGGACCAACGTTTGAATTACGCTACTGGGATACATGCAACCACCTCTGACCAAATATAGAAGAAATTTTCTCATAAGTTTTTTAGATTTTCCAAATTGTTAGAGAATCTCAAACAATTTTTTGAGACTTTTAGGCAGCCTGTAGTTTAAAAAATAAATGATCAATTTTTGTTTACTTTATTTTAGCTACAAAAATTAATAAAGTTTTTGTAGCAATTTTTTATAGCTAAATGAGACGAACAAAATGACACCAAAATTATCCAATTTGAACATTGTTTTGGGTTATTGAAACGAAAGAATGACTCAGGGTATGCAAGTACTATATTTTTATTTTTGTCGGTATTTTGGTCTTCCGCTCAAATTTTCACCAACTTTTCTTCAATTTTTTCCCAGCCTAATCGTTAAATTTGTGTCAGCTTGAAAAAATTATAAATTCTATTGACTAATTCGAATAAATCTACAAAAATTTTCACTAATTTGATTATATTTATCTCCAGAATCTACAGTTCTTCTTGGAATTTCTTTGATTCGCCCAAAAACTTTCCTCTAATAATGTCATACGGATAGGATTTCTTTAAATCTAGCCAGAAATCAACTCGATCTTTTAACAAAGGTTCCTTGATTTCTGATTTGGCTTTTAGGCTAGCATATCTTAATTGATGTTCTGCAATGAGTATCGGTCAATTAAGCAGCGAACTCTAAGGGCTTTTAAAATTTCAAACCTATCATGTTGTGATCCTAAGTTGAACTTTTATGAACCCAGTTGATGGTGAAAATATTTTGGATTCTGGGAGAAGCCGAACCTCGAAAATAACAGCTTGAATCTCAAGAGTTTATCCATTATACCATGACATCTATAGGAGCACAGTCACATGAAAACTTTGACCAGATCACCCAAGTGTGTCTCAACTTCTTTATCTTACCCTGTTTTAACAAAATTTGCATGCAGCTGTCATGTCCCAAAAACCGAGGTTTCCAGGCAAGACACCGTCACCAGTCGAAGCCAGCCCGTAATTTCAACTAGATGAAAGGCAAGAAATTCTACCTAGAGTAGGAATGTTAAATGCAAAATAGAAAAAGTGGCAAATACCATGCCAAAACGTGGCATTTACGTGACATTTTTGGTTGAAAAATGAAATTTTTGTTCAAAATTTGAATTTTTTTATCCAAAATCGAATTTTTGAAACTTATGGATAATTCGAAATGAGGGAAACAAGCATGACCATATTATTTAGCTTGTCGAATCCTAGGGCTTAGATGGTTGAGGTTTCTAAAGATTTTGTAACGAAAAATCGACTTTTTTGCTTATCTTATCTTTTTTGGTCATTTACGACGTCTTTTTGTTAAAACATTTTACATATTTCTTCTCTGTTATTGCCATTTTTAGAGCCCTCAAGTCATTCAATATGCTAGAAAATCACCTAAAACGACATCCATATTGCTAAAAACTCAAAAATTTCAACTTCTCAAGGGGTATCTCTATTTTTAGATATTTAAGATTTTTTGAAAACTTGTTAGCATTTTTATGGTTAAAAAAAATAGAATATAGTTTAACTATTTAGAATTGATGTTTTCTTCATCTAATTGCAATACTTCTTAAGAATGTTTTAAGAAGCTAAAAACGTTTCAAAAGCTCAACACACTAAAATACGAGAGAAAGACAAAAAATGTAAAAACACGAACGAACGCTATCGTTCAAGAATTCTCAACAGATGGAATATTCACTTTTGATTGAGGTTGCTGAATTTCCTCAAAGAATGATGAAATTGATGTTAGACTGGGAAGTGACGACGACGTTTTGAAAATCGAAGAAAATTAAACTATAAAATTTGGCGTGACATTCAGGAAGCACTACTCTGTCTTTAGAATTGTTCGAAGAACGCTCAGAAAAATTTTGAAAACCAAGAATTGCTTGGTATAATATAACATTAACTCAACAATAGTCTAGTCACTAGTATAGCTCGATAGAGTAGACTCTCGATTTAATCACACTCTGAGGTCAGTCTCAATAGTGGGAATAAATTGGCACTAGGAGTTTCCTTACGCTTACAAAACAATGTCCTTACGACAATTTGTTTACAATGGAAATGCCCTTAAGGAATGCCCTGGTCGGGTCTAAAAATTTATAATCGGACCCTTGTGACTAAATTTTTATAGAAAAAAATCATAATTAAATTTTCACAAAATTTTTAGACATGACCAGGACTTTCCGTAAGGGCATTTCCTTAAGGAAATTTCCATTGTAAGCAAATTGTTGTAAGGATATTGTTCTGTAAGCGTAAGGAAACTCCTAATGCCAATAAATCTAAAGTCGACTGTATAAATAACAATAATATAAACATAATGCAAAGCTTCAAAAATATAAAATTATTTAGGTTTCGTAATTGCCTTTTGTCGCATGAGAATAAATATGGATTGATTTTGAAGATTTTTAACATTAACCACATTGGTCACTGAAGCTTTTTTAAACTTGAACATGTCCCAGATAGCCTTTCTATAAGAGCTGATCGAAACAATCATCACCATGGTGTTCAAGCAAGAATGTAAAGCCGAAAACTCAAAGATCCACTCTATAAGCTCGACTACATGTGTTAACCCAAAGGCAATCGATGCAATCATGAATAAATAGGGTAGTATCAAGCATAGAAGTGGTATGGTCGACTAAAGTTTTAATTTATATATGTTACGGGAAAATCTGTTTTTTCGGGAATATCTGATTTTTCCGAATCTCTTTTAGCGTCTCCTCTGCTAGCGCTTCTTCTAACATCTCTGCTAGCGCTTCTTCTGTTGCCTCGGCTAGCGCCTCTGCTAGCCCCTCGGTTACGAAGGTTACGGGGCTAATTCCAACGGTGTTTGCACTTACTCACCGAGTATATAAAAAAACATTACTAGTCGGGGTCGGGCGAAAACTTTTCTGCAATGTCGCCTGGGAGCTTCGGGTGTTTAAGAAAGTGTCTCTTAAATTCTAATGATTATAAAAAATCTTTTAAAAATCTTAAAAATCCTAAAAAAACCTAAAAATTCTAAAAAATACTAAATCCTTTATAATTCTAAAAATCATAAAAGTTTGAAAATTCATTTAAAATGATAAATATTTGTTGAGAAATCTAAAAAATCCTAAAACCACTTTAAAAAAAGAATATTTTAGTAAAAAAGAGGTAAAGCTGGGATAATCTTATTTTTAAATATTACCTGCAAAAATATGGAAAGAATCAACTGCCTTTGCAAATCTTGACTCTTTTTGTTAGTTGTTTTCATTGTTTTCATGCTTTTCTTCAACATATAAATTTCTATCCCATTAACAATCACTGTATATGCAAGTATTTCCAAGGCGACCACCACCAAAAAAATGGTAACATAGATTGAATTTAAATTTAGAGTAGCACATTCAAACATTGCAGTCGCATCCAATGCATAAAGATATGTAGAAGTTAGACTTTCCATTGCATCAGCCATATCCTTTGGATTATAAAGAGACAATGCAATCGGTATCATGGGAGGAACCCCGCTTAAAAGATGAAAAAATATCATCGGTATTATCCAAGGCTTTACATTTATACTAACAAACGATTTGTTGGATAATTGTCTGAAAAAGCTTGATTTAATAAAAAAAAAGCGCGTGAAAAAATTCAAAAACTAACAAACGGTAAGGTCTAAAAATCAAAAAAATCTTCAAAAAGCATAAAAATTCACAAAAAAATTTTTAAATTAAAATTCAAAAAGTCTTTAAATTCTTGAAAAATTACAAAGAATCTTTGCATGCTTCAAAATTTCTAAAAAAATAGTAAAATCTTTAAAAATCCCTAAAATTCTCACTTGTATCGATAATATACTGCAGAAGAAATTGCGGCACCACATCCTCCTAAGGTTAAAAACCACAGCATAAAAGGGTTGAGAACAATGTTGTTGACAAATTGACTAAACACATATATGCCTTTATTTCCCATAATACCAAGAACACAAATCGATGGAGCTGGGAATAAGCTTAAGGGGATAAAAAGGAAATTCAAGTTGAAGTCGACCAAATATGCCCAGATCTAAATTTTTCGTTGGTGCTAAAGATATGGTTTTACCGCAATGTTGAGCAAAAACCATTTGAACTCTCGCATTTCTTTTTTTGATTTCTTTATAATTAGATAAGAAGCAAGAATTAGCGAAATTGTGTCCACGCCGCATAGGATCCAATGACGTCTCCGGACTTGGCTAGCATACTCCTGCGTAATGGATTTTAAACCGATGTCTTTGTGACCTAAGTATTTGTTTTGATTATCGTTTAAAATGGTACAACACGGTACGATACAATACCATTATGGCACGGTTTAGTACTGTAAAGAACGGGGAGAACAATGAACATCCAAAAATCGTACCTTCAACGAACCAAAGATCTATCTCCATTACATGATCAGAAGACGCGTCTGTCTTTCCATTTGTCCACGAGTACAAATGAATTACGTTTGGATAACTCCAGATATATGGATTATAAAGATCACAACTATTATTCCAACTGAATTAATCCTCTTTTTTGTTTTATTTCGGAAAACATATAACATACCTAGTTGCTACGTTTTGACTGTTTTCTACTAAACCATTTTCTACTGCAAATAAATAGCGAGTTTCATCGACTGGCATACATCCTTTAAATAATATGTCCAAAACTAGATTAGGATGATTATTAAATATATTATCAGGAAATATCTAAATTTTTAATTTTCCTCTCTTAGATTTTTAAATTTTTTTTGTAGAAGGCTGAACCCAATCTACAGTTGGAGCACAAATTGGGGCGAGCACTTAATGCGGCTAGAGGCCTGACAACGGTGCCAAATGTCTAAGGTTCAATCTCAGTGAAGCCACAGCGATTTTGACAAGATGTATGGCCCGTTAATGGATCTGTAACCTAGCGCATAAGGGGCAGTTCTACACTGATTTAACCACGCTCGAGACCTTCTGACAACTAACTAAAAATTGATTCTTACCCTAGCATGCTCACAAATCGAGTTTGGTTCACAATATTGTGATACGCTGCCATGTTTGATAGCATATGATTGACTATCATTTAGATGAATAATTTTCGTTAAATTTTTACTCAAACAATCACAATCTAAAAAATTAAAATCATTTTGAAACATTCACTCAGATCACCTTTCACAAAATCAAACGTGATGCTCCCAGAATAAATAGAAATGTTGTTATTCGGATGAAATGCTGTTGAATAAATATTAATTTGTTGTTCTTTGATATAAAACTCGTTGTAGCTTTTTTGCAGATCACAATTTCCTGCATAATCGCTAAAATCAGTATTTTGGAAAAATCAGCATAATTTTTTTAACATACTTCCCCCATGAAGTTGAATTATCTCCAAAACGTAAAATAAAGTTTCCGCCATTTACAATACAACCAACAAATTGAATTCTGATGAAAAATCCTGGTCGGTTCCAAATAATCTATACACAACAAATAAGATTTTTTATGTAGAAATTAGCGAAAACGAGTGCTTCGCGCAAATTTTCAAGTTCTTTATTAATACTGCTATCAGCATATTTGACAATAATTCAAAAATGGACGCACACAGAACCTCGATTTTATATTTATAGTTATTCAGTACCCGTAAAAAACTTTGGAGCGCCGATTCAAACAAATCCATTTCACTTTTTATGTATCTATTATTTTGGGACGCCCTGTAATGTGTACTCAAAGTTTTTTGCCGGTATCGTATGTTTAAGCTAGCAGACAGACCAGGAGGCTAAATTTGTTTGTCGTAAGTTACCTGTAGCTGGTGATAGCTATTATAAAAATCATTTGTGCAAGATTTCTCGGTAACCGGAACAAAGTTATATTGAGCATTATTTTCATTCAAAGTTATTTGATTTTTTATTGAAAGACAATCACTTGCTACTAAAAGAAAAATATGAAAAGTTAAATTTCAGAGAAATAATTTGCCCCTTCAAGCAGGGAGTTTGGCCAGATCGAATGTATTCAAAATTGCGATTTCAAGGATAATGTATGCGCAAGATCGATCTGGCGCATTCCTGAGGAAATACATTCCCCGAATTACTTACTAGAATCAGTTGATAATACCCATCCAATAAAACTTATAAAAAATCCAAAAGAGTTTCTCATAATACGACCAAAATCGACACCTATCAAGAACTTTCTATTAAGTTTCATCTCGCTTATAGAGCTCTAGATAATTTAATTTTAACAGCTTACACGAGTCGCTAACGTTTAATTTGATTTCTATGAAATTATTCCCGCAATTATAAAATAATTTGATTTGTCCTAAAATACACCTCCGAAACCATAGGCCATTCGGAACAACTGACTTTTTACCTACGTAAATGGCGAATTTACAGGGTAAAAGTCATAATACATATTGCCTTTTTGGTAATAGGAACGAATGCATCGCACAAAAAAATCCGCACAGATCTTCCATACATGAATTTTCCGCACGGATCTACCGCACACAGGATTTTCTGCACATTTACACACTCGCACAGAATGACCGCACGGACTTTCTACACAAGGATCTTCCGCACCTTTTTTGCATTAATAAAAGTTGCTTGAATTTCAATAAAATCGTATTTATTGAAACGATTGGCAAAAAAATCTTTTAAAAATGTGAGAAAAAAATTCAAAAATATGCGGAAAATCCGTGCAGTCATTCCATGCGGAAGGGAAAATATTTTTTTTGCGCAAAAAAATTTTTTTTGTGTGCACAAGTATTCTTTTTTGCGCACAAGGCTTAGGCTTAGATCTAGGCGTAGGCCTAAGCCTAGGCTTAGGCCTAAGCTTAAGCCTAAGCTTAAGCCTAAGCTTAAGCCTAAGCCTAGGCTTAGGAGTAGGCTTAGGTCTAGGCTTAGGCCTAAGCCTAGGCTTAGGCCTAAGCTTAAGCCTAAACCTAGGCTTAGGCCTAACAAGGGAAGGTCCCCAATTGTAAGTCCAAAGTCTATATCAAAAACATGTTTAAACGATAGAGCATAGTCGATTGTTTTTTAAAAATGACAAAATTATCGGCAACCGAGCTCATCTACTGGGGTAGCGGAGGCTCAGAAGTCCAAAAATTGCTTGAAAACGTCATTTTCAAGCAAAAGTCACATGACCAAAATCGATGAAAATCGACTTCTTTCAATGAACAATTGACATATTTTACCGTTTTTGACTATGGCGGACAATTTCTGATCATTTTTGGAAAAAGTTGAAAAATTTTTCGAAAATCGATTTTTGGACACCCAGTGTTGTCAGAAATTTGAACTTTTGGGAACACAGAAAATAAAGTTCATTTTGCCTGATTTTCATTGAAAACGAATTGACAATGTGAATTGTCTGAATTGTTTTGTTGTCAAAAAAAAATTCCTCAAAATCTAGAATGACGCAAAAAATCGGTTTGTAGGGATAAGTGGAATTAAACTTGAACACCAGATTTAAGGAAATGCCTAGGTTTTTGGCCTGTGGTTAAACTTTGTTGTACTGACGTTAAAACTGTTTGCCATAGTCCGTCTAATGGGATTTTCTTCAAATTAAATTTTCCTTATATTTTCTACGAATACCTTGTGCATTTCTATGAGTATGATATGCCCGTTAAAGTGGCGCCCACATTTACTTGTACAGTATCAAGAACTCATTAATTATTGCAGTTAGCTAAAAACGATTTATTGAAATATTCACGCGAATCAAGTACCATGAAAAACCTTGAGAGCGATAATTCAATTGTCGCCGATAATTTTTAGTCCATAAGAGTGTATAAAATACTTTTCTAATACTCAAAGTGGAATATCAACTTGGCACAACAAATATTTCGAAACTAGGGCCTGGGAATTGAAATAGTTTCAAGGTGACAGCGATGCGGCTAGAGTAAATGAAATAATAAAAATTTGTGTAGTTCGTACTTTTAAAGGTGCAGTAGCGACCAAATTTGAGCTAATTGACTGAAATTGCACAGAATTGGAACACTGCAGCAGCAAAAATTGTCCCCTATTTTCCAAAGTCGAGTCCAGTGACCAGAATTGGACCTCAATGCTTATCATATTTTCACCCATTATTTTCCTGAACGAAACAGGGAGGAAGTCAATGAACATGTGTATCAGAGGGTGAGTAGCATAGCTTTATCACAGATAAAAGTGCTTCTATAAAAATACAAATACTCGGACAAACTAGATATGACTAGTAAAACGATGGAATTATTGAAACGAGCAGCCTAAAATGGAGCACGGCTCTGTAGGGGTAATCTCGGTGTCGTTGGAAAGCTGGAGACGCAGGCTACAACTTTTTTATTGGATGTAAGGGTTAATGTTGTGGAAAAAGTGGTAGAAAAAAAGTGATTTCGAAAAAAATAATCCTCAGTATTCATTCGTCCAACCACTTTTACGACAGGCCATTAGTATGGAAACAACCTTAAAGGTAGTGTGCAAGATATTAAAATTTGAACTCCCGCCAGAGATGGAATTTTCGTTTTAATGCACAACTTGGAGTTTCAAACTAATCTTGTAAACCTTAAATTATATGCTCACTAAATTTTTTCTCCTTAATAAGTTTGACAGGCAGGCTAGACAACGATGTAATTTTTTGCAGCAGAAGCGGTGAGAAAAAAATTACATCGTTGTCTAACCTGCCTGTCAAACTTATCAAGGAGAAAAAATTTAATGAGTATATAATTTAAGGTTTACAAGGTCAGTTTGAAACTTTAAATTGTGCATTAAAACGAAAATTCCTGATCTGGCGGGTGTTCAAATTTTAATTGCTTGCACACTACCTTTAAATTAGGGCTAGGATACAAGAAACTAAAACCTACCCCACAATATCACATTTCCGCCTTCATGTTTCACCGTTGGCAGCTGATATTTGCAATCGAAACGCTTTCCTACCGATCTTCTCACGTACTTGATTCCATCCGAGCCGAACAAATTTGTTTAGTTTCATCGCTAAACAAGTACTCGACTCTAATCCGCTACTGTCCAGTCCTTATGGTCTATGGCAAAGGCGAGGCGCGCTTTTCGATTCTTGGCGAAGATGAAGGGTCTCTGCGCAAGAAGGCCTAGCCGGCCTTCTTTCGCAGAGACCCGCTCGAACAAGGATTCTTCGGATAGTTCTTGTCTACATGCCACTTCCATGTGATCACGTGCGTAGTTTTGAACATCAACAGCATTTTTGAAAGAATCAATCTTGAAGAATTTCTCTCTGGCTATAACAATATTCCTATATGGGGAGGAGAATCTTCCACTGCGTATAATGCTGAAGCTCAAAATATGTCAAATACTTTTTTAAACGGGTTCATATGGTTGAATAACTTGGGTTTATCGGCCCTAAACAACATAGCAGTGGTCATGTCTTTTTATGCGAGAATTACAAAAATTTTTGACAGACTTAATATTATGTTAAAGTTCGTGTTAGTATCAATTTCTCACGGTATTATAAATATAAATTTTACACAAACTTATGAAACAAATCGTACAGTATAATGAATAATATGTAGGAAAGGTAACATAGTCTCATGTTTTCTTAAAGGGAGGTAAGAATTAGGGACTAAATTCTGAAAAAATCTTTTTTGCCAAAATAGCCTATATAGGCCTAAAATCATGCGAAAAATTGATTGCGTGAAAATGCTTCCTTGACCCTGATTCAGGGAAATAAATGTGTGTATTGAAGCGAAAATCGAAACTTTTGAAATTTCTCCTTCTGGAGGTAATTTCATGCGAGGAATCGATTGAGCGCATTTCCGAAGCTTGAAAACGCTTCCCTGATTCAAGGAAATTAGTACATGTTGGATTTTCGCTTCAATATGCATTATTATTTCCCTGGATCAGGATAAAGGAAGCGATTTCAAGCCTGGAGAATGCGTGCAATCGATTCCCCGCATCAAATTTCCCCCAGAAATATTTTGAGAGAGAAATTTCAAAATTTTTCGATTTTCGCTTCAATACACACATCTATTGCCCTGAATCATGGTCAAGGAAGCATTTTTACGCTTCGGGAATGCGCGAAATCAATTTGTCGCATGATTTTAGGCCTATATAGGCTGTTTTAGCAAAAAAAGTTTCAGAGATTAGTCCCTAATTCTTACTCCCCCATCTTTAAAACAAATAGTGACCCGATAATTCTTTATTTCATGCTGTTTCCTTCATGCTTCTTATGTTTGTTGGTGTTACTTTGAATAATGGTTTTCCTAATTTTTCATAAATGAACTTCCTTGAACACTCTTTGAATTCTTGATGAGACACCAAATAAATGATCACATCCAAACATCCGTTTAAAACCGTACCAAAAACATTAAAATATGAAGAAACGTCAATAATAATACCGTTGACTCCGAAATACTAAAAAACAGGTTGTTGTTGTTGAGCTTCAACTTACTGTCTTTAGCGATCCAGCGGTAGATGGATAAACATAGACCACAATATATAAAAACATTGTCAAAGATACAGATAAAAAGATTTTCTTTTGTACTTTTGATATTTGATCTTGAGAATGAGCTTGTTGCTTTTTTTGATGCGACATTTTCATGGAAAATAGAATCAGACTCCAGCAATATGCGACTAAAATTTCAATTAAGTATTATAATTAGAAAAGGAGAAAATCTAAGGAACCTATACAATTTTATGTCATTAGTCTTACCAAAAAAGATGGTACTAACAATTAAAGAATAAGGAGGAAGAATAGCTTTCGAATAGGATCCAGTCGAATAAAAACAATATCTTATTTCTAATTTATTATATACCATCCCATAATCATAGATCATTCCAAAAACATATGACAATATAAGCACGAGTAATACGATGATTATTATGATGGCAGAAGCCGCGACGGATTTCTAAATACAATGCAGATATTATCTTTCTATCAACTCTAGGCTATCTAGCTTGGCTCTAGGAACTTCCACAACGGGGTTCAAAACGACATGCGGAACTTCCACAACCCATAAAAATTCTTACCAGCGACTCTAGGAACTTCCACAACAAAACTAATTGTGGAAGTTCCTAGAGCCTTTTGTAACTATTAATTTTATATGGGGATAATTCACTTACAAGTCCTTGTCTTTTAGCATACAATATAGGCTTCCATATCGCTAATAGTCTATCAAATGCAATTAGCATTGAAATAACTTGACTAATTCTGTATGCCCATCCCGTTGCACCAAAAAATATGATACACAAACTGAGGTTAAAATACATAATGTTATTATATACAGTATATAAGTACACAACAGATTTGTAAAAACTTGTCAACCCTATGACGAAATTTGTAGCCGATAGGAAAATAATCAACCAATTACATTGGTTGAATCTTAACTTAGGAAATTTAAAAAACAAGAAAATAATATAAGCATTTAAGAATGTATCTATCGATCCAAACAGGATGTAATAGGCTTGTGCTAATATGGAATAACGCACGTCTTTTTGGTAGGTACTGTCTGTTAGATAAAAATAAGTTGTTATATTGGAAGCCATTTTTCGCAGGATATGAAGACTAAATCTAAAATTAGAGGGTGTAACGAAAGTTCTGCCACCTTTTTGAATAAATTTGTTTGAAAGATTCTAACGTTTATAGAACAAATTTTAGGTGAAAACACGAATCTATAATGAGTGGGGCTGTTGCAATTTACTGTTTATTATTTTGAACAATGCCTCCAAAAATTTTCTATATCATTAGATTTTGCAAAGTTTTGGCTTTTTGCGTAGGCTTAGGTTTAAGCTTTTGCTTAGTTGTAGGCTTAGTGATAAACATAAGCTTAAAAGAGGCTTAGGTTTACCTTAGGCTTAAACTTAGTTTTATTAACAACGATCTATTTGGCATAAGAATTGACAAGATTATTTCAACCAAATCTCGTTAAATAATGAACCGCATTGAAGAAAAGAATTCTACAATATAATAACCAAGCTAATCTGAAAACGTGATCTCGATGCTTTTTATGTCCCGCAGTGTTCCGAATGGGGTGTGTGAAAAAAATTTAGGGCGAGTTAACATTTACGTGTTATATTATGCAAAGCTTGTTGAAGCCTTCTCATGAATATTCTCAAAACAGTTGATAATCATGCAACATATCAAAGAGACCAGGCAAAACATTTTAATTAGAAAATGTGACACAATACTGACACATTTCTAGAAAAAGCCTCGTATTCTCACAATATTATGGTTGAAAGAAAAGCTAGGTTCAAAAATCTCCAAGATCTCAGAAACTCATAAATACTATTGAAAACCAAACAAGGAAGCCTCCTGAAATCCTGGAGGGATCTTCGGGAACTCTTTTGTTTTAAATGGAGTTGTTTTGCTAAATGTTTGTCTTGTGATCTTAGTTTATTAGTTAAAGGAAAAAATTTATTCATGTTTAAAATCAAATTGTCATATCTCAATGTACGCTTAAAGCATTTGTACTGTGCACAGAATTTGGATTTTGTAGACAAATTTTTGGCCAAACAATGTGATAAAAAGCAAGTCTAAGTGGCTTTGATCCAATCAATAAGAGTATAGGAAGCAAAACGCGTTTCACTTCTCCAAATTGTGTTCTAAAATGAATTTTTCAACATTTTCGAGTAATAATGAAATTCTTCGCATAGTTTAGACTCGCGCTAGAATTCATGCCTACGTAAATCTGATCTGCATTCCAGGCCATTTAAAAACATTTGCTGGACTGCGAATGTCCAGCGTCATCGGTCTAGTAACAATATATTGAAAGAAAATATCAACAAATTGAGTAAAAATGTCCAAAACCAATATGATTCCCAGCTTTACTTCTTCGTATTTTTTGCGACGTTGTGAATCTAAATCTTTAAAAAGTCCTTCAAAAAACCTCGCTACCCATGATAAGTTTCCTTGTTTTTAGTACGAAAAAAACCACGGCTACCCACGAAATTAACGCTAAACACAGTTCAAAGATCTTAAAACTTGGTTTATGTAGAAATTTAATTCATTTAGCAGAGGTGAATTTGCGTGACAAACCATTATAGCATAGTCATCTCCAGGAGGTGTTACATTTAGATTTTTACCATCTAGATAGCTAAATTTGGCTTAAATATGGAAATTCAAACTGAAGGGCTTACTAAGAATTTGAGGTGAACATAGAAATCGCCCAGATTATGGTGTTGATACTTAATAATAAGTAACAAGTGTTTCGCATAATTTCGTTAAACTTTTTCTTGAAAAAACTTTAGACAACAACTTTTCAATGCTTACCTCAGAAATTGTGGACAAAAAAGTAAATGTATGTAATCGATTTAAGACTAAACAAGTGAAGAATAAATTTCTTGCTGGAAAATAAGAAGAAAATATAAAACATAAAAAGCTGGCTAATGGATTTCCCAGAGGTTGATAAAACTCAGTAAATAAAATGTAATATTCAGGAAAAGCGTAAAAGATTTGGTTTAAGATGATCTAAAAATTCTACGTAATCAAGATAAACGTAGTTTTGGAGTTTTGGTTATTCTTTCTGGGTTGACTTTTTTACAAGGTGTAAAAACAGATCCCACAATAGTTGAAATATACATGTTAAAGAACCAGTTCAGTAAGTTACAATCATATGAAAAAATGATATATTCGGAAAGATCATGAAAAATTGAGCAAGTTTTGTTTTTACGGCATGTTCTGAATCATCGTAGTTTTCGAGATAATTGCGTTTGAAATTTTGAATTTGTTACAAGCTCTTCGTTGTAATACCCAAACTTTTTTGAATTTTTTTTTTAAAAAGAAAAATCGATTTTTACATCAATTTTTTAAATTTTCATAAAATGAACATTGTAGCAATTTTTTATAGCTAAATGAAACAAACAAAATGACACCAAAATTATCCAATTTGAGCATTACTTTGGGTTATTGAAGCGAAAACATGAATATGAATTTTCGTTTCAATAACCCAAAATTATGTTCAAATTGGATAATTTTGGTGTCATTTTGTTTGTCTCATTTAGCTATAAAAAATTGCTACAATGTTCATTTTATGAAAGTTGAAAAAATCGATTTTTTCAAAAAAGTTTGTGTATTACAACGAAGAGCTTGACTACAAATTCAAAATTTCAAACGCAATTATCTCGAAAACTACGACGATTCCAAACATGCCGTAAAAACAAAAAATGCTCCATTTTTAATGATCTTTCCGAATATATCATTTTTCATATGATTGTAAATTAATGGACTGGTCTTTTAGTAAACAAATTTACATGAAATTTTATTTGAACAATAATAATAACAACAACAAACCAACGATAAATTCCATTTTTTCTCAAAATAACCGTCTTCTGCTTCGATACAAAGCTTTAATCGCTTTGGGAAGTCGTCCATTGCCTTACTTAAGTTGGTATTTTTTTTAGCGCACAAGGCCTAGGCCTAAGCTTAAGCTTAAGCTTAGGCCTAAGCCTAGGCTTAGGCCTAAACCTAGGCCTAAGCCTACTTCTAAGCCTAGGCTTAGGCATAAGCTTAAGCCTAAGCCTAGGCTTTGGCCTAAGGTTAGGTTTAGGCCTACGCCTAGGCCTTGTGTGCAAAAAAGAATACTTGTGCACAAAAAATAATATTTTCGCAAAAAATATTTTTTGCGCAAAAAAATATTTTCCCCTTACTTATATCGTTGGTTTGTTGTTGTTATTATTATTGTTCAAATAAAATTTCATATAAATTTGTATATTAACTTGTATATTTCAACTATTGTGGGAACTTTTTTTACACCCTCTTACCGCTAAAAGCTCAACCATCAAAAGAATCCTGGATAGATAAAAAAACGCATTTCCAAGAGTTTCATCTTTTCGTTTTTTATATAGCACATAGAAAACAATAAAGTTGAAAAAAATAATTAGAATACAAATAGGGGTCCAAATAAAGACATAAAATTGATGGGATAGAAATTCCATGGTTAAAGAATTTCGAGATTTCAGACTCCAAAATGGCAGAAAACCATCTTTTTCAAAGTCGTGTAAACATTATATCAGCCGTTATTTTCCACCATTGTAGCCAAGATTATATCAAACAAAAAATTTTAAGAATAAATTACGTCAACTAACATATCTCAGTAGCTTTGATAGCCGAGTGTTGCGATGCATGCTGCCAGTTAATTGAAAATAGTCCACATTGTTTTGCACCTGTTGCAATGCTTTATGAAATTCAATTAATGTAAAATATTTTTTTTTGACGATTGAAATATATAAAGCATACTAAGATTGGAATCAAAGTGACAAAATCTTTCGAGATCAGCTCAATAAGAACACAAATGTTCTATATAATGTTGCACTTTTACTTAGAAATTTTTCTTATGGAATAGGCTTATCAAATTTTCTTAAGCTTAGGCTTATACACGCTAAAAAGTCGCATTAGTTTCCGTTTAAAGCAGTTGACACAATCCAATACTTAAGAGAACATCTCCCGAAAGCGTTCAACAGGGATCCGATTGAAGGTATCGAAAACAATGTTCCACAAATTTGTGCGAATTACGATTTGACTCCAGCTTCTATTCTATCAGCAGATCAAGAAAATTTTGTTCAAAGTAAGTTTTAAAAGGGAGGGGGTAAAAGTTACGGCGGGTTATCGACACAATGAAAAAACCTAAGTAAAAACCGTATTTTCCATCCGTTTTCGATGATCTTTTTTTTCAGTAATAGAGAATCAATCATGAGCAATCCGAAAATGATGACAGTTTTGCCTGAAAATCAGGTTTTCGTGTCGAAAATCAAATTTTTTGAAATTTACTCTATCCCATCGGTAATTTGATCTTATCTCGGTCAAAATTCATTTGTTTTCGCTGATCTTTTTTTTAAATATTCCTCTCGCCAAGCTACACTCGAATCTGTGATCGATCATGTATTTTGAACAATGGAAAGAGTCAAAGATACACTATTTTTAGCATAATAATGATATATAATCAAACATGAGGAAATAAACGGGTTAAAAATAGTGTATCTTTGACTCTTTCCATTGTTCAAAATACATGATTGACCACAGATTCGGGTGTAGCTTGGCGAGAGAAATATTTAAAAAAAAGATCAGCGAAAACAAATGAATTTTGACCGAGATAAGATCAAATTACCGATGGGATAGAGTAAATTTCAAAAAATTTGATTTTCGACACGAAAACCTGATTTTCAGG
>OZJO01012003.1:0-21309 GCA_900406225.1 Acrobeloides nanus | reverse complement strand
ATTGTATAAAACCGGGTGATCGCCAAAAATTTGAATGGAAAGACAGAGTAAGACTTTAATCCATAGTTTTCACCACATAGCTTTTTCAACCCCTCACCTAAATTTGGAAGGAAAGAATGCATATGTTAGTGAGAGGTCAGAAATGACTCCCCCCATACACACACAGAACCCCTCTCCCCAAGCAGGGTAAAGGGGGGGGACAAACCATACCTGGGCAGGGGGTCCAGATGTGGACCTCTCCTCGTAAAAAAAATTTGGCGACCTTTTTTTGGTCATCAACTCGGGGAAAGGTCGTAAAATTTACGGATTTGCCCCTATACCCTCTTCCCCGTAAATTTTTGGAAAATATGGATCTCCTCTGTCCAAATATGGGGCAAACTACCATTTTTCTTTAACAAACAGCCAAAACAACCGTACTAAACGCGGCGGAACCTTTTTTTTGGTCACCACTTTTTAGGGGCAGTAAAAAACCCAAACCCAATATAAGACCCATCCCGCCACAAGAACTCAGAACCCCCTGCACAGAAGTTGTACATAATGACCTCTCTCTATTCACCTATTAGGGGAGGGGGGTACACCAGCATAGTTCAGAAGATTTTAAAGTCACTTGGGTTAGATTTTTAGAATCTCAAATAAATTTATTGTAATTTTGGTGATTTTGAGGATCACCCAGAATCGACTTCAAAATTTTTGGAGGCGTTTGTTAACTTTTGGTTTAAACTATGAAATTTAGGTCCAACCAAAACACTTACATCAGATAAAAAGCTATAGTATTCATTATACGCATGATGGTAAAGATTTTGGAACAAAAAAAGAATCTTTCATCGAAGAGCTGTGTGAAAAACCTAGTCCAACTCATCTTCAAAGAAGAAATGCTGTAATCCTGGTTGATAAAAAATCTAATAAGACCATCAAATTCAAGGTTTTTAAGAAAATAAACGAACTTTTCAGAAATCGAAGCATGAAAATGTGATTTTTTTGTTGCAAATTTTGTATATATAAACTTTTATATAAATGTGACTTAAAAATACATGATAACAATTACAAAATTTAATTGATCAATTAACACAGCAACACTCTTTCAAAATTTCGGTTTATTCGAATGTTTTTGACCATGCTTAACACATTGCACAAAAAATTTTCAGAAAAGTCCCGTGGGAAAAAGGGAGTATTCTCGATTTTAAATTATATTTAAAATTAAAAATCTTAGTTTTTTATTAAACTTGGCTCAATGGTTGTACTCCTGGATTCGAGTTTAAGGATCTCGGGTTCGAATCTCACATGAGTCAATTTATTTTTGCTTCAAAATAAAAAGCTGATATAAATATAAATAATGAGCACTTATTGTACTTTACACACTTGAAAGTTTGATGATATTTTCATTGATATTTCTCATAGTTGTCGACCTTCATACGGAATTTTCGACCTTCGTAGTGTCTATTGATCAATACCACGCTTTTGTGCATAAAAATAACTGCTGAGCCAAAACCATGCGCTGGTTTAAACTGTGTACATATAATCATTGGTTTTCTTATTTCTTCTTACTTATTTTAATCCTTTAGCAAAAAATTATTGATTTTGAAAAATACAATAATTTTTATTTATGTCTATTGGGCTGTATCCAGTGGCGTAGCCATAAATTTTTTAAGGGGGGATACCAAGCCTTTTTTCTAAAAAGTTGCCCTAAAAAGGGGGGTACCAAGCTTTTTTTCTAAAAAATCATAAGGGGGGACCCTTATGTTTTTTTAAAATGTTTTTCGGCCCGTAAGGGGGGGGGGTACCGATACCCCCCCCCCCCTGTGGCTACGCCACTGGCTGTATCATAAATACCAGCGGCTCAAAAAATACATAGAATTTGGGCATTTTTCGCTCGTTTTCGAAATGAGTTTCCGGAAGAAAGTAAAATTTTTTTGCCGAGTAAAGTCAACATTAAGTGGCGGCAACCAGGGGAACTTGCTCCAATTTTTTTCAGTATTATGTAAGAATGTATGCTGAAAAAAGCCGGGGGAGGGTAAAATCGAATTTTCAAAAAGTTTTTAAAATTGGTTAAAATTTGGTAGTCGGGGAGGAGGGGGTTTTGAGATGGAGAACTCGAATCTGGAGGAATTGGTTGATTTTGACCTCATACGAAGGTAAAATTCCAAAAAAGCCTATTCTTTGTAAGCAATTTTGACCATATTCCCAAGGGCTAGAACAAAAAATAACACCAGATTCGTGTTCAGCACCTAGAAAAACCCTATGAAGGTGAAAATTTCGTCAAAAACCGATTTCTATAGCCAAATATCAACATTTTAAAAAAGGGTACATTTTTGAAACCCCGATTTTCGAAAAAGTCTGGATATTAACACGAAAACATGAGTTACGCTCAAAGCGACCGATTGGATCGTATTCAGCATACATTCTTGCATAGTACTGAAAAAAATTTCATTGAAACGAGCGAAAATTCCAAATTTGATGTATTTTTTGAGCCGCCGGCACGTATGGTATAACCCAATAAAATTTTGAACGGCTCCAAAGAAATTTATGCCTTCAAAACCTACTCTTTATTCATTTTGGAGAAGTTCTTGTGCATGGAGAGTCAGAGTTGGTAATTTTTTAATTGAAAAATTTTTAATAATTTTTTGAGCCCTTGCTCTAAAAGGCATAGAATATGAATATAAAGCAGTGGATATTTTTAACGGTGCTCAAAATAACCCGGAATATCGAAAAATAAGCCCATTTGGTATGGTTCCATGTCTGCTTCATGATGGAACCGCGATTGTCGAGAGTATGGCTATAATTGAGTATTTGGAGGAAAAGTTTCCACATACGAAAAGATTATTGCCAGACAAGCCAGAAGATCGGGCTACAGTGAGAGCATTGGCTTATATGGTAAAAAAAGATTCTGATTTTGCTGAGATCTTCGATCTATCACAGGAGCGGTAGAAACATAATTTCAAGGATGCATTTTGACGCTTCGGGGATGCGCTGAATTGATTTCTCGCATAAAATAACCCTTAGAACGATGATTTTAGAATAAAAATCCAAAATTTTCATATTTTCGCTTCAATACACACATCTATTTCCCTGAACCAGGGTCAAAGAAGCATTTTCACGCTTCGGGAATGCGCGCAATCGATTTTTCGTCTAGAAATTACCCTAAAAAGTCAGTTTTTAGAAGAAAATCGAAAAAAAAATTTTTTGAAAAAAAATCACGTGGGTGGCCCCCATGTAGACGAGCTCCAAATGCTTGCCTAATCATGATTCAAGAAGGTTTTTTTGAAGCGAAAATGGTCATTTTTAAATATTTCTCCTGAATCAGGGTCAGACAAGCGTTTTCTTGCTTCAGGAATGCATGCTATCAATTCCCCGTATCGAATTACCCCTAAGAGGGCCATTTTTAATGAAAAAATGTATTTAGATCACAAGCAACATTCAACCGATTCAAACAATTCGAGTAGCAAACTACTATGGACAAGGTGATCAAGAAAAAGCCAATTCTTGGAATAAGCATTTTATCGAAGTCGGCTTCCATGCCCTTGAACAAATGCTGCAAAAAACCGCTGGAAAATATGCTTTTGGAGACAGTTTATCTCTAGCTGATGTGTGCATCCCGGCTCAAGTTTTCAATGCGAGATTGTAAGTCTTATTTACAAAAAGACAAAAAAGATTTTAAGGTTTTCAATCGATATGTCAAAATTTCCGACTATAGAAAGAATCGATAAGGAGCTTAGAGAAATCCCGGAATTTCAACAAGCACATGCTACACGACAACCAGATACTCCTAAAGAAAACAAGGCTTGAAAAAATAATCAATATTTTATTTGTATAGCAATAAAAAAATGTCATTTTTTCACCAAAAATAGCTTTTTTTGCCAAAAATGCGATTTTTTCGATAAAAAAATGAAATTTTTACAAAAAAGATCTACAAAGGTAATCCCTTTTCTGCCTACACAACTGTCCTCCTACACGTAGCTAGATCCAAATTTGAGGGAGGGGGGCTACTTTGGAATTTTATCTACACACATGCATTTTTACAACACTAAATTTTGGGCAAAAACATAAGAGGAACATTAGGTAAATTTCTTTATTTTTCGGATTTTAAGATCCACGGACTACCTGACCACCCCTCTGTAGCTACACTACTGCCCCTCCCCCACCATAAAAAAGTGACAAAAAAATAAAACCCTTCACAATTATCAAAATATGATATTCTCTTTTCTATTATGATACCAATAAACAGACGTCATCATTTTGAACTTACTTTGTTGCATAATTGAGACTTTTGGAACTACTTCGGCTCTTATATTCCCATTGAACGTGGTCTAAAATCTAAAATTTCTTCGAAATTTCCTCAAAAATGACCCTATTAGGGGTAATTTTATGATGGGAAACAAGTTGGCGATGTTATTTTTGCGTAAACTTCCATTGTTTAGAAAATTGAATTTTCGAACATACAACGTACATATTTCGAAAAAGCTAATATGCAAAAATTCGATTTTCTAAAAAATGGAAGCGTTATTTACGCAAAAATAACATCATCAACGTGTTTCCCGCATAAAATTACCCATAGGTGTTCACGCACCCAGGGTGAAGTGATCGATTTACGAGGTTGTTTATGCCAAAAATTATTTTCAGGCCTCAAATATGAAGTTATTCATAGGACGATGGTTATAAAATTTTATAAACTTGAAGAAAATTTAACAACTTCATAATTTTTGCTGAATAACTTCGTTCATTTTGCAAAAATTTGTTAAATTTGTAATGGAAAAAACTAGTTTTTGGATCCCAAATACGCAGTTGGTACCTAATTTTTGACCCATTATGACGAAGTTAGGGAGAGTGACACCCTCCCATTGGGCAGGCTTGAAATTACCCTAATAGGGTCATTTTTGAGAAAATTGCGAAAAATAAAATTTTTCGATTTTAGACCACGTTCAATGGGGTAGCTCCAAAGCTCCAACGTCCAATGGAGTAGCTCTAATAAGAGCCGAAGTAGCTCCAAACTTTTGAACTTTTCCGTTAAATGATCTTGTGAAAACAAAAGAAAAAATTTATCAGTCTGTCTCGGTTGTGTAAAAACTTCGCCAAACAAAAGCATGTGTAATAGTTTAAGAAACTTTTGTTGATTGTTGTTTTAAACGGGTTTGCTGGCAGAACACTTTTTCTATTTCCTATTGATACCTTTTGTTGTTCAGTTCAAATAGCTCATACCAAATTGGAAACTATATGATGGAGGTTAGAAGAATAGTATTTATCTCACTTTTGATATTCTGCTATTTTATTGAATTTATTTCTTGTAATTTAAATAGGAATATACAAAGTGAAGATGTTGAGAAAAGATATAGTTTATTAAGGAGAAGTTTATTTTATAGTAGTAGAGTTAAGCGTTATGGGAATTATTTTGGCGGAGGAGGTATGATTTTGAGATTCACCCACCCATTGATTCCTAGCACACTTGCACAACCCCCGCGTTGGGCCGTACATTTGTACATGGGGGTAAGGGGTCGCGCAGGGTGGAGAGTAGGGATCGCACAAGTTTGTTTCAAGGGATCGTGTGGGGGGGGGAGGAGGGTAAGATGTCGCGCAGGGTGAGAGATCGTCAGAGGAGAGTAGTAGGCCAGTGGCGCAAATAAGGTGAGAAGCTTTCGCCACATTAAATCAAAAATTTTTCCTAATGGTCCCCCCTATGTTTTTGCCCGAAATTTTTGAAAAAATTTTTAAAATCTTAATGGCCCCACATTAGAATTTTCACCAAAATTGTCCAAATTTTCACATTTTTCAACAAAAATCGCAAAAATCCACTTCTTTTTAGCCTAAAAATTTTAAAATTTTTTTATTCTAAAATAACCCTTTGGGGAGTTTTCTATGCGAAGAATCGATTGTGCGCATTGAAAAATTGTGAAAACGCTTCCCTAATCCCAAATCAGTCCAAAATCCATAAAAAATTGCACAAATTTTTGGGGCTGATTGGGGTCAGGGAAGCTTTTTCAAGATTTTTCAATGCGCTCAATCGATTCCTCGAATAGAAAAACCCCCATAGGGTTATTTTAGAAAAATAAATAAAAAATTTTTGGCGAAATTTTGGTCGTAAAATCGCAAAAATTCACTTTTTTAGCCACCCTGCATATGAAATAATTTTGCCTATCATTATTTTTGACTTTTGTGTGGTTTGCTTCAACAACTTTTTTGAATCGCTAAAATACAAAATTTTGATATCCGAGAAATAACTCGCACCTTCATTGTGACACCTCCATTGCGAGTTTCCTATTGACTGCACCATTTGGTCCGGACTCTTTCCTTTTATCCGGTTGAAACAGAGTATAATAACTTTTTTGAACTGTTTTTTTATCAATTTTTCCTTACGGAATCAAATCTTCGACCATTTGAGTGAAAATTGAGACGCTTTTCATTTCACCATTGGACTTTTTATCACACCTGAAAATCCCCTATATTTCCAGGCTGTTGTCAATGTGGCGAATGCGGTGGACCATATGGAGGAAGTCAAGGAATGTGGCAAGGGCCTAGCAGTTATGAAAAAAGAATCCTCATGGAAGAAAGATATTCGAATGGCGGCTCAGGTCAATGGCAAAGTTTTGGAAATGGTGGTGGAATAGGAGGTCCACCAATGGGTGGAGGATTTGGTCCTGGAGGTGGAGTAGTAGGCTTGGTGAATGGCATACTTTTTGGTAGATAAGCCATAAATTGAATAATTGTTGTAATTTATAAAAATTGTAATTTTTTAAAATAGATTTTTTTAAATTTTCTGGTAAAGCCAATCTTGTGACATCAGTTTCGAAGTGAAGTTTATTTTTATGGCAATTTTAAAGGGGGGTAAGATCTAGGGACTAATTTTTGAAAATTTTTTTGCCAAAACAGCCTATATAGGGCTAAAATCGTGCGAAAAATTGATTACGCGCATTCCCGAAACATGAAAATTCTTCCTTGACCCTATTCAGGGAAATAGATGTGTGTGTATTAAAGCGAAAATCGAAAAATTTTGAAATTTCTCCCTCAAAATCATATTTCTGGGGGTAATTTCATGCGAGGAATCGATTGCACGCATTCTCGAATTTTGAAAATGCTTCCTTAATCCTGATTCAGGGAAATAAGAGTGTGTGTTGAGGCGAAAATCTAAAATGTACTAATTTCCCTGAACCTGAATCAGGGTTAAGAAAGCGTTTTCAAGCTTCGGGAATGCGCGCAATCGATTTTTCGCATGATTTTAGTCCTATATAGGATGTTTTGGCAAAAAATTTTTTCAGAGATTAGTCCCTAAATCTTACCTCCTTTTAAAGTTTGTATTAAAAAAATTTATGCAAATTTTTTCCTACTCTTCCTAAACGACTACTTTCCCTTTAAAAGCTGCCCTAATTCTTGAGCGCCAACAGGAAATACCCAAAGGGCTTAGCTTTCGAATCACCCAAAACGTCCGCAAAAAATCCCCGACTCTATTAACACGAGACGATTGATGACCAGGATATGCCATGGCATGTCCACAATTTATTGCTCGACCAACAAGCTGTCGATGTCTTCGCCTTCTCATCGCGGAAATAGGAAATAGAAGCCTTCATCTTCACACAATTCCACGCCTGAGGGGACCCATTTTCATCGGGAATAGTGCCAAGAATGGGTGTGTTTCGTATTGTCGCTTGTGGGTGTTAGCTAACATGCTATGTCGCCACCCATACGGCTTCTGGATTGGTTGGATTTGAAGCTGTCACATTTTGACAGAGGATGGGATTGGACGGACTTAATGGGGTGACAATAAGAAGCTATAAGCTACATGACCTACCGGACTCTATTGTCTTTGATAAAAAGGGAAGTATAGCCGGAGGGCTTTTGGATTTGTAAGTCGTATTCTTCAAAGTTATGAATAAAACAACAAAATTTTCGGTGGAATTTTTATCGAAATCTGATAAAGTTGAGGTTAGTTTACTTATAAGAGATGTAAAAAAATTTCTTAAAATTCGTGTTCAGCGTCAAAAATGCGATTGAATGATACCCATATTGTCATATAAGATTGAAATTTTGAAATGTGCTACTAATGCTTTACCCCCTTGACTATGCTAACAAAAATAGATCCCTGGTTCGATCCCTTGAGGGCAATATTTTTCAAAAATAGCTCAAAATTTTTGCATTTATATAATTTTTTATGCTGAACACGATTTTGACAAATTTTTTCACTTTTGGATAAATTTTTGAAAATCTTGACAAAATTTATTTACCACACGAGTAACTCATTTGAAAAAGATTTTTAAAGAAAAATTATACAAAAATGAACTATCGGTTCTTATCATCCCATTTCAACATTTTCTTATGATGAAATTTAGCCAGAAATAGCATCAAGTCAAGAAAATGCTCCAGAAAATCCTATATTTCCATCAAATCTCCTATACTCATGGCAGCCAAATAATTGCTCTCAACTTTTAAATAATCTTGCTGCTTTAGCAAGACCTTTACCTCTTGAAGAAAAACCAGAAACTTTATCGCCCCATGAGCACAAAAAAGAAGTCTTACCCTCTGTTTCAGAAAAATCTAAAACGGTAATTTTTGAATATGGTATAAACACGAAATTTGCAAATATCACCATCCCCTCCCCCCGCGATTGAGAAAATCCATATAGTCTCATCTTCCTGCGGCATGGGAATAATCAACCCCTCTTTGTAAACATCTTTTAGATAAACCCAAAAACTGGAAAACGCCGAGTTCAATGCATCAAATGTCTCAAAACTTTTTGCGATAAAGGCGCATTAAAAATTCACAACAGTGCAGTACATTTAAAAGAAATGCATAAATGTAGCGTCGCTGGATGTGAAATGATGTTTTCTTCGAGGCGGAGCAGGTATGGATCGAGTCAGTAACAGGGATGTAAACAAGTACGGTTTTCATGTACATGTATTACACGTTCATGAATAGCAAATTTTTAACGTATACGTGTAGTACACGTATATAATCTATCGTGTACGTGATACGTGTACTACACGTACACGCCCCATCAAACGTGTACATGTAGTACATATTTGAAACGTATTCGTTGAAACTATTACTACACGTTCGGGTTTGATAAATTAAACGTGTACACGTACACGATTGGAGGGCGCAAACGTGTACGTGTACTACACGAACACGTTAAATTTTTGCCATTAGTGTATGTGTAGTACACGTACACGAATGAATCATGTACTACACGTACACATTACTACACGCTAAAAATGCATCATGTAATACATGTTTACACCCCTGGTCAGTAATGACATATCTTTTCATGACACATGTTTTAGAAATCGACATTCTGCCAACCCCAACCCTAAACTCCATACTGGTGCTCCTCTTCACTCCAGAATGGCTATGTTTCGATGTGATCAACTTTCTTCGTCTTCTGTATTTTCTATTCCTACAACAGATAATATTTTTTCAAATCAGATCAAATCAATGTCAATCAATAATTTGATACCCGGTAATTCCATTTTTCAAAATTTTGGAAATGTTATAAAAATTAAGAAGACCCTTCTGGAAAGGCAGAAAATGTTTCAAAATCATTGTCACACAAGAAAAAACCTTCCATTTCTAAATCAGGGTCAAATAAGTCCAGAGATGGTGTGCTACAAATGTAGGATTTATTGAATTATTTTTTGAAAAAAGTACATGTTCTTTCCTCAACTACCCCCCCCCCCCCCCCACTACCATTATAATAATAATCATAGGTTTTTGGTCGAGCACCAGCCTGCCATAGTGTCAGCCTTGTGCTGAGAGGGCAGCACATTTTTAAACTAAATCACCCTGGTCTCTGGTATCTCGATTCACCAAGTAGTGCATTTCGGAGATACTACACAATAGGAGAGAGGCCACCCACGTGAAAAAATTTTCGAAAATTTTTTCTGGAAATAACCCCTCTAGGGGCAAAAGCGTGCTGGGAATCTGAATTTGACATTTTCGAAGCGAAAAAACGCTTCCCTGATTCAAACCTTAGGTATCCCGATTCACTAACTCCGAAAATGAACTACGAAGGCGTATTGTGTATTGAAGCGAAAAGTCGCAAAAATGCGATTTTTGTCTAAAAACGACTCCTTTTGGGGTAAAAATGTGGGGTGAGGGCAGAAGAAAATGGGATTCAATTCAAATTTTGCTGACCTCCCCCTAGCCCACCTGATGATCTGCTAGCTGAAGGGGCTTAGTGTAACAACACAAATACCTTAAAAACTTCTTTTAGACAACCCAAACCCAATCCTTTATGTCAAATGAGTATACCAGCTATAAGTTCACCTATGGTAAATAACAATTTTAATGAATTTTTTAATTTTATGCAGGTATGTCCTAATTAAGAGAATTGTTAATTTTTCTAAAAAATTAATTTTTAAGATGAATTTTCCGGTTTATTCAACCCTAGCTGGACTTCAGGCGACACAAATGTTTGGCTCAATGTAGCAAGTTGTATAAAATTTAAAAAATATATAAATTTTGATAGAATGTATAGATTTGTTGTTAAAAAATAAAAAATAAAATTTAAAATTTTAAAAATCCCTCTTCTCCAGGATTAACCATTTTTCTCCCTACTACTTTTTTCAATTTCTTTCTATAGACGTGATTTTTATTGTTTTTATATCCAGTTTAGCCATAACAAAATTTCTTTTTTTGACCAAAAATCTTTTTTCTCTCTCAAATTTTCGAGAAAAAATTGCGTGTAGGTAGTCTTTTTTGAAGATGTCCAAAATTGCCACCTGTCGACTCGGGAAATATCGAGAAGCCAACAATCGAGACACTATTTTGTGCGAAAAAATATGTTCAACATCATTATTGCCTCCGGCACATCTAATTTCTTGGCACCACATAATAAAAACTCGTTCATACGTTTCTTGAAAGGTTCACCCTATAATTTGACCATAACGACATGTTTTAAAGGTTGACTGGAAGAAATTTTCTCATGTTTTTTTACATAATGTGAAAAAACGAAGCTTTTGTTTCAAAAAATTGAAAGTTTTGTCAATATTTACATTTTGGGATAAGCTAACTTTGATGGCAAATACTTCTACGATAGCTCCCCAGGGTTGGGTAGGAAATGGCGACGAAAAGAAGTGTCATCAAGTTTTCTGCCATTTGTCAAAGCGTCTCCGATCGAGCAGTGTTGAACTCGAGATTTCTCGAGGGAGGATTTTGGGATGTTTTCACATTTGTGGAAAACGACACAATTTTAAAGAGAGCGATTTAGCGAGATATGGGAAGGATATTCAAAAATAAAAAATCGATAACTTAGTTTAGAAAGTTGTGCTGGCCATAGGTGGAAACTTTTTGAAAAATTTTTCGAGGGAGTGGTCAGGCCTCAAAGTGCGGGGGGAGGGGGTACTCGTAAGCCCCCTATCCACCAACACAGCGTTTTTGTGCTAAAATTGAAGAAAATTCGAAAATTTAAAAACGAGCCATGCCATTCGACTCAGCTCACCAAGACTCCAGGGAAATATTTAATGACCCAAAAATGATTGCAAATTGTCTTAGAGGGCAAGTTAGATATATGCAAAATTTTCATGGAATTTGGTCAACTTTAAATTCAAGCAGGATTCGAACCCTAGCCTATAAACAGCAAATCTGTCACTCTAGCTTCTCGGTACAGGGCTCAGAATGGAAAACCCCATGTTATGGTATTCATTCTACTCGTTCCGGGGAGCTGGGTCGAATGGCATGACTCTTTTTTAAAAGTTCGAATTCCCTCCAATTTTAGCAAAAAAACTGCGGTACCTATGGTGCTGGCACCTCTCGAAAAACCAGAAAACCAATTTTAGTATTTTTAAATCCTCGCCTATCTTTTTTATGTCATTCTCGGAAGCAAATTTCCATCTTCATCCAAACACTCACACAAGCCAGCGATTTGCGTTTTTTTCGATGACTCGCGGCGCGAATGAAAGCGTGAAGGACATGTCAGGATTGATGAAGCCGTTGGCAGATCGGATGGCTTCTTCGGTTAATTATCCGGAGTGGTCCATCTTTTTCCGAAGAGAATAGATGCATGAGAAAAACGACTGTCAGTCTATCACCTTTTTTGCCGCAAAAATGAACCCGAAAATGGCTATGGAATGTCCTTTACCCATTAGATTTGAATTGCTTTGATGTTGTTTGGTGTTCGAAGTGAACAAAGAAAGGGAAAAGAATCACGTGTCAAAAATTGACATTTGTATTTTGTTGAAAAATTTTAAACATATGTGAACGAGAGAGAGGGACACATCGTTAAAGGACCAGTCTGGTTGAAAAAAAGCTGACATTTTTTATGGTATTCGGAAAGTTTATGCAAAATGGAGCATATTTTGTTTTTACAGTAAATTCTGAATCGCTATAATTGTCGAGATAAACGCATGTGAAGTTGGCGATTTGAAATTTTGTGTATTACAACGAAAACATGCGCATCTATAGTAACGATTAGTTTTTTCCTTAATTCAATAAAATCTGTAAATTGATAAGAAAATAATTCAACATTCTTGGACATTTAGAAAAAATAAATGCAATATTTTTTATAACTCGAGACGAATAAAATGACACAAAAATTAATCAATTTTAAAATTATTTTGGGTTATTGAAACGAAATTTTTGTAAAATTTTTTTTGATAAATAGCAGACTATGCTTTAGGAATAAGATTTATGAATCCCTTTTTCTCTGGGGATTAAGCCTAAAATTCCTAGCCAAGAAACTCGCGCATTACTGTCATAATAATTATGCAAATTTTGTCACTTCCTGTAAATGTCTGCAATGATTTATGGGCTGAAGTCTCTTAGGACAGTCAACTGTGAGGAAGACATGAATGCTATTAGCCCAATGAAACACTATAGCGAAAATATCAACCAGTTAGATCTTGACACATTGCAGATTGGATGTCAAGTTTTGATGTGATATGTAATATTTGACCAAGGGATGATGTAACCGAGTGCAAAAAAACATTCATACGTTACTTAAAGGACCAGTCCAGTAATTTACAACCATATGAAAAAATGATATATTCGGAAAGATCTAGTAGGGTCGAAGATTTCGTCAAAAATCGACTTCTATAACCAAATATCGACATTTTTGCTGAAAAAAAATTTTTCAGCAATCTTTGCAAAAATGACTTTTTTGTGGTTACAAATAAGCGAAAAATCAATTCCACGTATTCCCGAAGCATGAAAACGTACTCCTAACCCGGTTTCGGGTATCCGTATGTAGAAGATTCAATAGAAATAAAGCGAATCAGTTTCATCAAGATATGGGATAGTGGGGGGGGGGGGGGGGTAATATCGATAGACCCGAATACTCAAAACCGGGGTCAGAAGTACATTTTCATGCTTCGGGAATGCGTGGAATCGATTTCTCGCTTATTTTTAACCATAAAAAAGTCATTTCCACAAAGATTACTGAAAAATTTTTTTCATGAAGTGGCCACAAACCGGACCCCTTTAAGGTTAATATTAGGTGCGGAAATAAGTTCTCGGCATTTTTAAAATCGATATAAACCTCTCTCAAAGGGTGAAAGGAACTCGCGCAATACTGTCATAATAATTATGCAAATTTTGTCACTTCCTGTAAATGTCTGCAATGATTTATGGACTGAAGTCTCTTAGGACAGTCAACCGTGAGGATAACATGAATGCTATTAACACAATGAAACACTATAGCGAAAATATCAACCAGATAGATCTTGACACATTGCAGATTGGATGTCAAGTTGTGATATGATATGTAATATTTGACCAAGGGATGATGTAACCGAGTGCAAAAAAACATTCATGCTTTACTTAAACGGGAGTTTGGATCGCACTTCAAAAGTTAGACCGCACTCTCAAAATGTATAAAAGGTACTGGATAAGGAGTTATTTATATATTACGTCATCAGGTTAGGGGGAAGGAGGGGTAGCCGAAATGATGACGGTTGATGATGAGGGAGGTATAAAACCTTGACATATAAGATCATGATGACGTCATCATCAAAAATAAAAAAGACCAAAATTCATTTTTTCGATAAAAACCCTTACTTTTCATAGAAATTCGTATGAAAATGACTACAACTTTTTTTCTTGACAGTCAAAAATCAACCGCGAAGTTTCGTTTCATCGCGAAATTTTTGGGAAATAACTTTGTAGAACATCACTTTCCTTGAAAAAATGGGAGGGTCAAAAGTCGATTTTAGGCAAAATTATGAAATTCGCATAAAAATGGCTATAACTTTTTTCTTTACAGTCAAAACTATTAGAGAGGGGTCATTTTAACGTGAAATTTTATGGGGAACAAACGTGATGTTCTACAAAACTTTGTAGAACATCACTTTTCCGAGAAAAATCATCTAAGGGGTCAAAAATCAAGACCTCAACACTCGGAATTTCCACGTCTATTCTTGTTATGTTACGAAGTAAAAAATGAAATCCAGAAATTTCTTAGCGATAAGATCAACTTCACAAGTCTGGTCTCTATGCATAAAAAATCCAAAAAATCCATAAATGATTTTTGCTGCCTTTACTCATTTCCACATACATTCTTTTTTTATCGGAGATCTAATTGATTGCATATTAAACTTAAACCTGATTATATTAAGACTCTTTTAATAGTCTTAATGTAAAAATTTTTAATAGAACCCGAAAACCTAGGATATACCACTGTTTCAAAAATTGATTCAAATTTTCGTTACTATGACCACCCCGCGTTCGACATTTCGAGACATCGTCTGTTAATTGCTTATTAAAGTTAATAACTTAAGTCTGAAGGTTATAGATTTTCATGAGAAAGAAAAAATTAATCAATCTTTATTCGTATTCTATCTATATGAACCTTTCTCAAAGGGCGAAGTATTTTATTATTCCAAAATTTGCTTTTAAAAAGTATGTTATTTTTATGGGAATATTTATATTTAATTATTTATTGATTTATTTGAATTTGGATTTGTTTGAATTTAATAAAAGTATGAGTATTATTAGATAGTATTGGGTCATACATGGGCAAGGGGGTAGGTCGAAGACCCAAATGTGGTACGTTTGTCGACTAAAAAAAAACGTATCGCATTTCATACATAAAAAATTGTACCGCAGGTCGACCTGTGATACAATTTTTCCCTCGTCCATCACACCCAACTGCGACACGTTTTCTAAATTTGACCCTCTTGCGGCGATATGGGGGTGGGTCAACCCACCCCTTGTCGAAAATTTCGTCGAAAATCGACTTCTATAACCAAATATCGACATTTTAAAATTCATTTGCAACATTGAAAAACACCAATTTTTTTAAAAAGTCTGTATATTGACACGAAAACATGAGTTTCGCTCAAAAAGGCCGATTGGATCGTATTCAGCATATACTCTTACCCACTAATGAAAAAAATTTCATCGAAAACGGCTGAAAAATGATGAAATTTTTTAATGATATGTTGGGACGCAAATGTCGTTGCGCAATTATAGAGCGCAAATGTCGGGGCGCAATTATAGAGTGCAAATGTATGGGCGCATAAATCGGGTGCTTAAAGTCAGGTGTGCAAGTGTCGTCACGCATATGTGAGGGCGCAAAAGTCCCCCACCCGGCAGGCATGTAACCATGATCTAGTTTCGAGGGAGAGGGGGTCTCTATTAAAAAATTCAACTTGGTGACTTTAAGGGGGACCATTAGAAAAATTTTTTATTGACCCTTGGCCGTGTGGCTAACGTACTCGGCCTTCACTCATAAGGCGCGGGTTCGATCCCGCGCCCAAAAATAGTTTTTATTTTATTGTCAAAATTCACGAAAATTTTTGCATATTCACATTTTTTAAGTGGAGAACACGATGGCACTATTATTTTACCAATTTTTTAATTCCCAAAACATTGACCCAGCATTTTTTAGATGAAACAATACCTTATGTTCAAGAAGACTATACTAACGTTAATTTAAAATGTCCTATGGTAAAACCCGAAAATCAATGGTCGCAAATTAACGAGTCTCTTTTTAAAAAATTAAGACACTTTGTAAATCTACTTGATCATAAAGCCTCTACGTATAGATTTTGATATTTTTAGAAGCCTCCATTATTCATAAAACCACCGATAGCAGAAAATTTACTATGCTCGAATATTTTTGAAGAAAAAGAAGACTATATTAAAGATTGGTCCTTAAAAAGATTGATATATAAAGATGATGAAGACATGATTAAAACAGATTGCGAATCTATAAAAAGGAGAAATTATTTTCCAGAATTTCCAAATTCTAAAGAGGAAGCGGAGTTCCCCATAGCGTTTAATCGGCTTGTTTATAAGGTATAGGGCATTTTTCGCCAAGAGAACAAAGTTATCATCCATGGTGCAGGAGAAAGTGGCGCATAATTCATATTGAGTAGAGCTGAATAATTCATATTGAGTAGAGTTCGATCCCCGGAGGAGGTCGGAGATCTCCGGGGACCGAACCATTCCCGTTCAAGATGAAATTTATTGTACGTGCCATTGCATCGGGTGGGGGGTTTTTGCGCCCTCACATATGCGCAATGACACTTGTGCACCCGATTTTTGCGCCCCGACATACGTGTCCCAACATTTGTGCTCCGACATTTATGCCCCAACATTGGCGCATCCGATTTGTGAGCCCTTTTCTGTTTTTAAAATTTTCGACCTTTTATAAGAGATATTTTGCAAGTCGGGGCGCAATTATTAGCGCGCATATGTAGGGACGCAAATGTCGTTGCGCAATCATAGAACGCAAATGTCGGAGCGCGATTATAGAGCGCAAATGTCTGGGCGCAAATATCGGGCGCACATGCTGGGGTGCATATGTCGGGGCGCACATGTCGGGGCACAGATGTGAAAGAGCAAATGCCAAGTGCGCATATGTGAGAGCGTAAAAGTCCCCCACCCACTACACCATGAAGATGAATTTTTTTTCCTCTTTTGAAATGCCTTGAAACTATACATCAATTTTCAGGACTACCTATTCCTAGAAATGGAGCTAGCCGCTGAATATGCTCCCCAAAATTATTATTGCTTTGTAGTTGATAGCAAAGCGACAGTGTTGTTCAAAAAGCGGATAAAAAATCTTTCCAATTGTTTTCCAAATGTGTATGTGTCAGAAAATATGTATAACACAACAAGTACTGGCAATTATGTTAATATCGCATATTGGGATTGCTTAAATATTCTTTCATCCTATACTTGGAACTATGTTGTTATATTGAATGTAAGCAATTGTATCGATGGATACCTCTCTCCTGAAATCCAAACTAGCCTGTGTACCCCCATAGGCGTAACTATTGGTGTAAGGGGTCATTCAAATATTACGTAATCAAGTAGGGGGGGGGGTCAGGTCAATGATTACGTAATCACAATGTATAAAATTTTTGGGGGGGGATGTTGAAAGTTCGCTTCCGGCTTTCAATTTTTTCACATTTTTTCGTCATAATAAAATTTAATCCTAGCGGCGAAGTCTAGCTTCATTTCACCGACAAGGAGCCAGCTTTCAACATCCTTCAACATCATGGTCCGACTTTACCTATCGGTCCCGGTCCGCTGACCGTCCACATGATCGTAGCTGTGCCCCGAGCAGCTTCTTCTCTTCTTCTCCGTCATTATTTCATTCGTGCTAGATGCAAAGTTTCAAAAAACCCGAAAATTTTGATTACGTAATATCTGGATGACCCCTAACCGTGGTACCCTCCCCCTGCTCTGGGAAAAATCCTGATCATTCTCTCCCTATGCTTCCATTTTTATTATTATACCTTAGAATCATGATGTAATACTCCGAACAAACTACGAAATCGTTCAAATTTATAAATGGCTCTGTGGTGCTAACGATGTCCAGATGGCACCTCCAGATCTAAAACGAGTTAACCTAACTTTCGACTGGACATATTTTGGCCTAGGACTGTTTAAAAATAGTAAGCTTTTTTATCTCTACTCATTTTCCAACTTTAAAAAAATTTAGAGTCCAAAAATTATGCCAGTTATTTTGACAATTATGACTCATCCGTAAAAATCCGATTCGCGCAAGGTCATGCCCAAAATTCTTTATCACGTGCTATGGTGGATTTTATGATAAATGAATTGGATTTAACGAAATTTTTGTTCCTATTAGAAGGGCTTTATGGCGTGGATGAACTTTTTATTGCAACGATTAATGCGGATGATCATTTGAAGGCACCTGGAGGGTTTACTTATGAATGTTTGGACAGGGGGTTGAGTACGACTGATGTTACGAGGTTAGTAACAGTGTACACATGTGTACAAACATCCCCCTCCGGACAAGTTTTTGTGAACGGTCAAAACATAAGGGGCGGCGCTACCCCATTTGCCTCACGTTATACAGTTGCCCCACCACTTGCCCCACGTTGGAATTTTGGGTCATGTTAAGTGCCCCCCCCCCCCAAGTAACCTAGTTCCAAAATTTTTGCCCCAAAAAATTGAATTTTTATTTGAAAATTGAAACAAAATGAAACTTCGCTGGTTTGTATACTTTATTGCAAGGAAATATCAACAGCAATCTTTTTTACCTTGCTGAAAAAATAAAATGGCTTAATTTAGGCACACTTTTTGGATTGCTGACCCTATACCAAATTCCATATGCTTATCTAAACATTGGAGGCATGAAATCTGTGTGCTAGGCATTGAAGACACTCCTCGTCTCCTTTCCCGCCCAGAAATCTATATTAACAAAATGATGCCGGAAGTCGATTTTGCTGCTATTGTATGCTGGCATGAGTACATGTTCAATCGATCACATCTTGAAGCTCCTACCAGTAAACACCTCAATAAAACCCACTACTTTTCATTACCACATTTAAAATACCACTATAAGAAATTGCTCAACAATGGTACAGTGGATAAAGCCAACGTTGATTGCACTTTTAATGGCACATTGATGAGCATTGATATTAATAATCAGAAATACGTAAGAAAAGAAGATACTTTGTTTAGGATCATATTTTATATTATGTATGTGAGTTTTTGTATATATGTTTTTTGTGGGCGACGTTTGAAGGAATTATTGTACAAAAGAACGAGGTTCAGAAATAGAAGAGCTTTACCAGCTCCTAGTATTTCCAGATCCGACGGGTCATATTCATCCTTACTTAGGTTCGTTATTCTCGGTTCATTATTGTTATTTCATTATTTGTAACATTTTTTGTACTTTATTGAATAAAAATTGTTTGAAAAAATTTTTCAATAGAAAATAATGGTTGAATTTCGGGGAGGAGTTGCTGGCCCAAGACCCTCTGAGGGAGGGGGAGTGTTATCGGTGGTCCACTGCTGGTTATGGGGCTCTCTGCTAGCCACGTTGAATTTCGGGGAGGAGCTGCTGGCCCGAGGCCCTCTGCGGGGGGGGGGAGTGCTATCCGCAGTGGCCCTACTGCTGGTGTTTGGACCCGCAGCCAATCGCGGGTCTTCTGCGGTGGCCATCTGCTGGCAATGGGGCCTACTTGTGATGAGTGTGACGTCACAAGTAATTTCTAAATCTTTTCTCATTCTTTGTCACGTCTGTCATATTTGTCATTTGTTCTTTAGTCATTCTAATGACTCATGCTTTTGTCCTCATAAACTTTCTTATTGTTTTGCTTTGTAATATTTTGTAATACTTTGTAATACTTTTCCTAACTATTTAAAGTCCAGCTTCTCTGGACTTCCTCACTTCATGCGGAGAACAATGTAGCGAGCAATTGTGCCTTTTAGCATTTTTTTATTATTGTTAATATTTAAGAC
Organism: Acrobeloides nanus; assembly: GCA_900406225.1. Lineage (NCBI taxonomy): Eukaryota > Metazoa > Nematoda > Chromadorea > Rhabditida > Cephalobidae > Acrobeloides > Acrobeloides nanus. The sequence goes on along the minus strand of OZJO01012003.1, from coordinate 1,671 downwards.
CAATAAAACCTTTAGTTGCCTTTACCTTTTTTCGCCTTCGCGACACCACTGCTAGTCATAGTGGCTCGTTGCTGCAGCGGGCCTCTACTAGAGCTTGCGAGATCGCAATCCCAAAATCCCGATTTCTAGATGATTTTGATTCCGAAAATGGACTTTTTGCGATTTCGAGATATCAAGGACGATCCCGATCCAAAACTAGTGATCCCGTCTTTCGGGGATTTTTTCATAAATTTTGAAAAAGAATTACAAAAATCCCTCATTAAGATTTTTCATCAAAATGAGAAAAAATTTTCTCAAATGTTAGCAAATTTTCAATTTTTGGCACTTTTAGAGAAAATGTCCGAATTACTCACTACCCCCGAATCGTGGGGGGTCGCTAGCAACCCGCATGCCAAACTGAGCCTCGCCCTCAAAAAGTTTTCTCGCGGNATTTTCTCAAATGTTAGCAAATTTTCAATTTTTGGCACTTTTAGAGAAAATGTCCGAATTACTCACTACCCCCGAATCGTGGGGGGTCGCTAGCAACCCGCATGCCAAACTGAGCCTCGCCCTCAAAAAGTTTTCTCGCGGGAAAATCAAGCTCAGTATATACTGACAAGGGAACCATTTCAGTTGATGGTGGGAATTTCGGCACTAGTTCGGATTAGGGGAGCAAAGTGATAGGAAAAAATTTTGTTTCTAAAAAAGACACTCTAGGCCTAAAATTTAGCGGAGAATCGATTGTTCGTGAAAACGCTACCCTGATCCTGATTCAGGAAAAATTATAGTGTGCATTAAAGCGAAAATGATAAAAAAAATCAGTTTTTCACTGGAAAATCGATTTTCCATATTTGTTTCTATGCGAGAAATCGTTTGCAAACATTTTCGAATTGTGAAAATGCTTCATTGATCATGATTTAGAGTTCTTTATTAAACAAAATTTTAAACATTACTATGGTAATGAAGCATTCTCATGATTCGAAAATGTGTGCAAACGATTTCTCGCATAGAAAAACGTATGGAAAGTCGGTTTTCCAGTGGAAAATTGATTTTTTGATCATTTTCACTTTACTACACCTTCCTTGAATCAGGACCAGGGAAGCGTTTTTACACTTCGGGAATGCGCATAATCGATTCTTCACTAAATTTTAGGCCTAGAGTGTCTTTTTTTTTAAAAATTTCCCAAATTTTTTCCTATTACTTTGCCCCCCTAATCCGAACTAGTACCGAATTTCGAAAAAATCCTAGATATTCTTGTAGAGCATCTTCAACTTGTAAAATATTTGAATGAATTAGCTGATATTAAAATATTTGTCTCGCATGTTTGTTGGGCGTGAACGTCTCCACCACTGCTTTTTTGAATTTCGGCCCATATTATTCACCCCGAGAGACGAATAATTAATTATGGGACCTTCAAAAATTAAAAGACGATTGACACTAATTTCTTTTGCGTTTCATCGAGTATCATTTGGTAATCGATAATCTCTTAAGTAGGTTTGTAGATAGCAACAGACATGAAAAGAAAAAATAATATCATCAAACAAATGAGACTACAAAGTACATTTTTAGTGCCTAAACATAACAACTGAAAATCTTTTGCAAATTTTTTTGCAAAAAAAAAGATTTTCAATAAAAGATGTTATATGTTGAGTGCTTAGTCACAATAAAAATAGAGAAAATATTAGTTACCTA
>OZJO01011998.1:0-14130 GCA_900406225.1 Acrobeloides nanus | reverse complement strand
CATACCAGACGATCCTCGAAGACTAGCAATAAGAAAGACAGTGATAGCAATGAAATACGGCGACATTACGGTCTGAAAACTGGTGTTTGTTCTTATCAAACTGATTTGTGCTGACCTTGATGGCCTTTTTATACCTGTGCTAAATTGTACTCTATCTCAGTTGTTATGCAGTCTTAGATTCTGGTTTAAGTGCATGTAAACACCCATCTAGAATCGGAAGATGTTGTTTGCTTCTTTGGCTATACTTTAGTTTACTTCCTCGTACTGATACGTACCATTTGAAGTGCAAAAATGCACGTATGGATCGAAAAGCTCATCGATTAGAACCATCGACAGTATAGGTCGAAATTTATAACTTTTGCGAAAAAACGCTTCCCTAATCCAGGGAAGGCGTATTGTGTATTGAAGCTAAAAGTCACAAAAATGCGATTTTTGCGACTTTTCGCTTCAATACACAAGACGCCTTCCCTGAATCAGGAAGCGTTTTTTCACTTCGAAAATGTCAACTTTCGGAATTCCATGTTTTTACTCACTAGGTGGGTCATTTCCAGAAAAAAATTTCGAAAATTTTTTCACCTGAGTGGCCCCCTATTATATGGTAGCTAGTAGAGTAGCTGCCCTGTCTTTATGTTTTTGGGAAGGTCTGTTTACTTTTGTTTATGTATGTTTATTGTAGTATTAGAATAATATAAGGCTAGTGTAGTGAAGCCAAAATCACATTTTTATGACTTTTCTCTTCAATATACAGGCCTTCCCTGAATCAGAGAAGCATTTTTTCGCTTTGAAAATGTCAAATTCGGATTCCCCGCATGTTTTTATCGCCTAGAAGTGTCATTTCCAGAAAAATTTTCACGTGGATGGCCGGCCCTCTATTGTGAGGTAGCTCCGAATTTTCTTCAGTAAAATGTTTTGTGTCCACGTTGGTCAGGCTTAGGCTTAAGGTCTTTTCGGGAAGCCGAGAAAATGCGAAATAAAAAAGTGCCCGGTTTTTTGTGAGCGACACCCTGTATTTCTTCTTTGGCTATACTTATCACTAATTTTTTTGTATACTTCTTCGTACTTATACGTACCATTTGAAGTGCAAAGTGAACTTATGGATCGAAAAGTTCATCGATTCGGACCATTGACAGTATGGGTCAAAATGTTTAATCCGTATACCCAATAGCCAGGAAGGTGGTCTGGAGGGGACAACAAACTGAAAAAAATCATTTTTCGTAATAAATTTTCGAAAAATTTGACCAAATTTTGCTATTTTTAACATTTTTCCATATCTGGAACATGTGCCCCTTGTGCCTCTCCCTTGGCTACAGCACTGCGTATATCTCTTTCTATTTTTTTAAATATAAATTTTATTCGGTAATGACATTTTTTCAGATATATACATACAGAGATACAGAAACACGAAAATACAATAAGAAATGAGCAATAGTTTATCCCGTTTTCCGACAATTCGTGGTCCGGGGAGGGGTTCAAGAATTTTGCCATTTTTTGATAGGAGAGGACAGAACAGGACATGACAGAACAGGACAGGACATGGCATGACAGGACAGGGAAGAAAAGGACATGACAGGGAAGGAATATATATAAGTAACTAGACTGAGGCATTGCATGATCTCGGACTAAAAATATGTTATTAGATAGAGAAATTTTCCTCATTGTCCCAAATTTTGGACATTTTTTTTCACAAAAAACATCAATTGTCTTATCATTTTTAGCTTAAAATAAACTTTCTCTTAAAAAATTTTTCGCCTGCGTGCTCTTTCTCTTAAAAAGTCGTGCCTATTGATGCGAAAAACAGGGAGACCAAGGTGATTTTAGATTTTTTTGAAAACCGACATAACCTTGTCCTATAAAACAGGAGGGCTACCTATGTGAAAAAATTTTTCTGGAAATGACAAAAATATGCGGAGAATCAGAATTTGACATTTTCGAAGCGAAAAAACGCTTTCCTGATTCAGGGAAAGCGTATTGAATATTGAAGCGAAAAGTTGCAAAAATGCGATTTTTGCAGCTTTCGCTTCAATACACAATACGCCTTCCCTGAATCAGGAAAGCGCTTCTAAAATTCCAAATTTGGAATTCCCGCATATTTTTACTCTCTAGATCATTTTCACACAAAAAATTTTCGAAAAAATGTTCACGTGGGTGGACATTTTATATAGTAGACGCCTTGTCATGTCCTGTCCTACCCTATCATATCCTGTCCTTATGTTTTTGGGCCTGCTTGTTTACTTTTGTTTATGTACGTTTATTGTAGTATTAAAATAACATTGAAGTAATAACAAAAATAGGAATTCGAAAATTCATTACAATAGTGACATTATATGGGATTATTGTTGTTTTCTTCATAAATTGTACTCTATCTCAGTTGTTGTATAATCTTGGATCCTGGTTTAAAGTGCATGTAAACACCCATATGGAGTCGAAAGATGTTTTTTGTTTCTTTGGCTATACTTGAGTTTACTTCCTCGTACTAATACGTACCTTAGTTTACTTCCTCGTACTGATACGCACCATTTGAAGTGCAAAAGTGCACGTATGGATCGAAAAGCTCATCGATTAGAACCATCGACAGTATAGGTCGAAATTTATAAATTTTCATCAGGGAAGCGTTTTTTCGCTTCGAAAATGTCAAATTCCGGAATTCCATGTTTTTACCCTAGATGGGTCATTTCCAGAAAAAAAATTTCGAAAAATTTTTCACGTGAGTGGCCCCCAATTATATAATAGCTGCCCTGTCCTTATGTTTTTGGACCTGCTTGTTTACTTTTGTTTATTGTAGTATTAAAATAACATTGAAGTAATAACAAAAATATACGAATTCGAAAATTCATTACAATAGTGACATTATATGGAATTATTGTTGTTTTTCTCAAAAATTTGGCATGACAACATTTCTCTGCTTCTCAATCACGACTTCCTTCACGTGAATCTTTTGGAGCTGGCGAACGACTGCGAGATTGGCGTGGAGAGCGGCTGCGTGCCGAACGGCTTCGTGAACGTCGTGGTGAGCGAGAACGACTGCGAGAGCTAAAAAAAGTTACATTCAACAATAAAAGTAACATTCTACTACCTACCCTTTAACTGTGTCATCAATGAGACGAATACGTTTGCCATAAAGATCTTTGCCGTCATACTTTTCGATGGCACGTTTCAAGTCGTCAGAGGATTCGAAGCAGATGATGCTAAAAAATTTATAAATTTTTTTTTGGAAAATTGAGAAAAAATACCCTTCGCCGGGAGTTTTTTTATGAGCATCGGCATAAGTAGAGCCACGCATCATGTCTTTGAGATCCTAAAATTTTTATGTTATATGCAAATTTTGAGAACTATATTTTGTCAAGAGTAATCAAAAAAAGTAGAGCTGGACAACCAACATGGACACAAACGTTGATTTTACTCCAAAAAAATTTCGTAGTAGCTTAGAATTTTCTTCAGTAAAATCAATGTTTGTGTCCATGTTGGTCGGGCAAGCTCTACAAGAAAGGACGAGGTTGCCGAAAATATGGAAAAAAGTTGCAGTAACAGTGATCATAAACTTATTTGTAAACATTCTCGATTTTTGATAATTTTAATATCTGTTGACAATCGTTTCAATATACAGCATTTTCTTATACTAGCTTTTTTCACAGGCAAAATCAAATCAACTCAGGTGGGATTCGAACCTGGGACCCTTAGACTCGAATCTTGGAGCACTACCACTGAGCCAAGTTCACGATAAAAATCGTGTTTTTTAATTTTGCTTGTAATTTAAGATGAAATTTTTAATACTTTTTTTAATTCTGCAACCCCTTTCCATTTTTTCGGCTGTGTTGAAGGGGAGTATGAAAACTTTTAAACACATAAAAACATACTCTAGAGATCAAATTTTGCCTTAACCCTGAATTTTTGAGCCAGTAGTCGTACTACCGTATAAGAGAGAGATATAGAAAGCTCATAAAAATCTCAGACGCCTCAGAGTCACACCACTAGTCTCCATCAGAGAGTATGAGCGCCATAAGAACCAAAAGGCCAAAAAAGAGCCGAGAAAATCTATAGACCATAAATCTGTGGACCCCTTTAGAATTGGAATTTTTCGGAAATTTCGGATTGCCACACGACTCGGACGCCAAAATACAGGCTAGGTTTCATCAGAACCATCAAAGCCATAGACCGCTTAGACAGGCCAAAAAGAGCGAGCCATGAGATTTTTTGCAGGCCAAAATTTCTGAGCTCCCAAAAATTTCTCTCTGAGCTCCAAATTTCCGAGCTCCCAGAATCGAGGATTTAGTTAGTTTCGCCACGAAAAACCCGGGCGGAACCAAAGTGTTAGCCAACTAGCCAACCTTAAAAATGAAACAAATTATTTTTTGATTTGAATTTTTTACAAATCATGCAAATTTTCAAAAATGATTAAATTTGTGTTAATTTTTCAAAATTTTTTACCTGCCAATTAGCTTGACTCGACAAATTTTCAACGACCAAACGATAACGGGTTGAATGTGGTGCTGGGAAGCTAAAATAAAATTTTTTTTGACTTTTTAAAGGACCAGTCGCATGGCATCATTTTGGGAAATGATGCCATGTGATAAAGCACAAAATTTGGAGCATTTTTTGTTTTTTCGGCACTAATTGAAAATCTAACAGTAAAAAGTTATGATCGAAACAAAATTGTAAAACGAATTTTTCAGACTAGTTTATACATTGAAACGAAGAGCCTGCAATGACATTTTTCATTAAAACGATTTAATAAATCATGAGAAAATTCAAAATCTTTGATAATTTAAGAAAAAAGAAAGTTGGCGTTTTTTATACCTCATCGAGACGGATAAAATGATACCAAAATTATTGAATTTGAAAATTGTTTTGTGTTATTGAAACGAAAATTCTGAATCAGGGTTTTCGCTTCAATAACACAAAACATTCTTCAAATTCAATAATTTTAGCGTCATTTTATTCGTCTATGAGATATAAAAAACGCAAAAAATTTTTTTCGAACTTTTTCTTTTTTCTTAAATTATCAAAAATTTTGAGTATTTATAATGACTTATTACATCGTTTCAATAAAATATTTCATCGATCCCTGAGTGCCGACTCTTCGCTTCAATGTACAAACTAGTTTGAAAAAATTTTTTTTTACAATTTTGTTTCGATCATAACTTTTTACCGTTAGATTTTCAAGTAGTGCAGTAAAAACAAAAAATGCTCCCCAAATTTTGTGCCCTTTCACATGGCATCATTTCTCTAAAAGTAGAATCTGATCCTTTAAGTTTTAATTATATTACCGACTGCTTCGTGGACGACTTCCATATCGATCACCTCCGCGGCCACCAAAGCCGCCTCCGCCGCCATAACCGCGGTCGTAGCCGCCACGGCCACCATAGCCGCCACCACCACCATAGCCTCCGCGATCTTGGCGGCGTCCTTTGGACATTTCGACAACAATACGTTCGCCAAGAAGTTCTTTGCCGTTTAGTTCATAGCAAGCATCGTCGGCGTCACGGGAATCATGGAGTTCCTAAAAATAAACAAAATTTGTTTAAATTTTTTTCTAATTTGAAAATGGATTTGTGTTATTGAAACGAAAACCTTGATTCATGTTTTCGTTTCAATAACCCAAAACCATTTCCAAATTGGATAATTTTGGTGTAATTTTATTCGTCTTAGCGAGTTATAAAAAATGCCTTATTAATATTTTAAAAAATTTTTATGCAAAATTTGCATAAAAATAAAAAAATTTGTTAAACTAATTTTTTGTGGATAAATTTTGTCAACTTCGTGTCCTTCGTATGCTTTTTATATGATTTTTAGACCCGAAATTTTTTCTCTACAAGACACCTCTAGGGATAATTCGTGCGGGGAATGGATTGCGCACATTCCCGAAGTGTGAAAGTGCTTTCTTAGGCTTTATGATTGTGCTTAGACTTAAGCCTTTGTTTAAACCTGAAACAGAACTTTTCGATCAACCCAATAATTACTTACAACAAAACCAAATCCAGCTTTCAAAACGACATCACGAACTTTGAAGTTGCGGAATAAATGCTCAATATCTCTTTCAGTAGCACGGTGAGGAAGACGTCCAATAAAAACTCGGTTCTCAGACATGATTCAAATATGTGTACAAATGAAGCTTAAATATTATATTTAACCATTTTTTTATAACGATACAAAATTTCGAAATAATCAAAAACTATAGATGTGCACAAGTTACAACAAATGACCAGAAATATGCAAATTTTGAGCACGATATTATATTGTTCATGTGATAAAAGAGATAAATTTGGCACCATTGTCACTATGAACAATTGTATGTTTGTGCTCAAAATTCGTATATTTCTGACCTCGTCACCGGTTAGAAATATGCAAATTTTGAGCACGAACATACAATTTTTCATAGTGAAAATGGTGCCAAATTTGTCTGTTTTGTCACATGAACCATATAATATCGTGCTCAAAATTTGCATATTTCTGATCAGTGACGAGGTCAGAAATATGCGAATTTGGACGAGGATTGTCACTTGTACTTTCCTATCAAAAAAGAAGGATGAATCACTAGAAAATATAGAAACACGTTTCAATATTGAAATAAAACTGAAATAAATCATGTGAGTATGATAAAAAAAAACAGCCATCTAATCAATAATTCAAAAAAGTACGCCAATACCAAGTCAATATGGCTGCAAGAAAAACAAAAAGTCGCTTTTATCTTTTTTTGCGCTATGTTAATTTTGAAAAGAGTCTGAAAATGAAACGAAAAGTTTTCATGAAAAATCGATTGAGCCATTCCTGTTTCTTTCACAATACATATACTTGCCTATACTTTGCTGGAATGGGCAACCTCATTCAAGCCACAAGATTGCTGCATTTTATTTTGGTTTAGTCATACTTTTTCTAAGCCCAAATCGTAAACCTAAGCCTAGGTGGCACTAGGCCCCTCGTTACGGTTACGGGCGCTCGTTACCGAGTACACTCATTACGGCCTTTTTGCACTAATTTTGATTAATTTTAACTTTAAAAATTCATTTTTTCTTAAAAATTGAAAAAAGTTGTTTATGATTTCACCCTCCCCCATTTTTGAAACCCTGATAGGCCGTAACAAGCGGTTTCTGTAACGAGAGATCCGTAACGAATGATCCTGAGTTCGAATCGTAACGAGGGGACTAGTGCCGCTTAGATTTAAGCCTAAGCCCAACCGTGAGCCTAAGCCCAATCGTAAGCCTAAGTTCGTCGTAAGCCTAAACCTAAGCCTTTTATTTACTTTTATCTTATTTTTAATAAATTGTTTTCCGAGTTCAAATATTTTTTATACAACTATATTCATTAATTATGCAAATTTTAGATTACATCAACCTTTTTTACTTCATCTAAACTTCAAATGTCTGGAAATTGCCGTGTTTTTCTTGGCCGCGTCTCCAATCGTGCTTCCGAAAAAGATGTCGAACGTTTCTTCCGGGACTTCAAAGTCCGTGAAGTTGTTCTCAAACAAGGCTTTGGCTTCGTGGTAAGAATAATGTTGAAAAATTCAACGAAACGAAAAAAATTTTTAGGAATTCGACAACTCACGCGAAGCCGATGATGCTGTTTATGAAATGAATGGAAAAGATTTATGTGGCGAGAGGGTTGTGGTAGAGATGTCCAATGCAAGGCGTGGTGGTGACCGCGGAGGATTTCGAGGAGGTCGTGGTGGCTTCCGTGGCCGTGGAGATTTTGGCGGTCGTGGAGATTATGGTGGTCGTGGTGGTTTTAATGGACAAAGGAGGTAAAAATTGAAAAATCTTACCATATTTTTTAAAATATTAAAAAAATTTTTTTTGTGAAAAATTTTTAAAAAATCAACTTTTTAGATTCGCTGCTCCGGTGCAAACTCGCTATCGTCTTTTGGTGGAAAACTTATCAACTCGCTGCGCATGGCAGGTAAGAATTTTTTCTTCAATTTTTTTAAAGTTACAACAAAAAATAATTTTTAAGCCAAAAAAATGAAAAGTTTGATTTTTAAAATTTTTTTTATAACAACAAAAATTAAATATGTTAATTTTAAGGGCGTATAAACGAGTCGTTGTGTTGTTAAAAGATGTGTCTCGTAAAAAGGTTCTCCGAAGAGAATAGAGCTCAGGCTAATTTCAACACGTCTCACGTGCTGTGTAGTCCGTATTTCTCATGTGGGTCCGAAAAAATCCGAGCCGCTAGCAAAATTCCGAGATCTTGTATTATTCGCAAAGCTCAATTGCTACACCACAAAATCAGGGCCGGAAACACAATTGTCTCCATGCTGAAACGTGTGTGCACAAAGGCTTATTTTACAAAAAGTGCGAGTTATTGAGACGATTTTCTGGTTCTGATTCTCAAAACGCAGTCCGGTGTTTTATCAAGTGTCGTTGAGAAAAGTGCAAAAAGGACCGCCTGTGCAAAAATTCTGTGCTTATCTTACGATTTCTTTTAGATTTTTGGTAAGATCGGTAATTTTTTCAATTTAAAAATTGATTTTTTAATTTTTGTAAAAAGTCAAAAAATTCAAAATTTTAGGAACTCAAAGACATGATGCGTGGCGCAACTTATGCTGATGCTCACAAAAAAGCTCCGAATGAAGGGTAAGTAGAAAGTAAAGTAAAATAGATAAATTTATCAGCAAACCTAAATTATAAGAATAAGCCTAAACCTAAGCATAGGATTAAGCATACACCTAGGACTAAGCTTAAGCCTACGCCTAAACTTAGGTGTAGGCCTAAGCTTAAGCCTAAGTCTAATCCTAGGCCTAAACTTAAGCCTAGATCTAAGATTAGGCGTAGGCTTAAGCATAAACCTAAGCCTAAAAAATAAAATTGATCAAATTTTTTCAGAATCGTTTGTTTCGCAACCCATTCGGATCTAAAAGATGCATTGAAGAAGCACCAAGGCAAAGATATCAATGGCCGCAAAATCAAACTCATTGATGACACTCCAGAAAGGTAACCACCATTTTTTAAATAAATTTAGTAACTAATATTGATTTTTTAGCCGCTCACGATCTCGATCTCGCTCAAAGAGTCGTAGCCGCTCACCTCGTTCTCGCTCAAAGAGTGGCGGCGGCTCGTCTCATCGTGACAGTCGTAGTCGTAGCCGTTCGCCACCACCAAAGCGTGCTCGTTCCGGTTCTGAAAGTGAATGAACTGAAGAATTTTTAAAATTGTAAATTTTTTCTTTGTGTTGTGTATGTATTATATTTTTGGAATAGTATGATTTATAGGAACATCAAAAAAATTTCAAATTTTCAACAAAAATCTTCTTTTTTTTTACCAAAAATTGTCATTTTCATAGATTTTCAGCTTAAAAATTACAATCTTTAAGTTGAAAAATCTCTCAGGAAATGTCAATTTTTGATGAAAAATTGATTTTTGGTGAAAAATTTGAAAATTTTTCGACCATAAATCATACTAGTACCATATTTTTTTCTATTTATGTAATGTATCTTGTGTTTTTATTTATATTAAAAAAAATAAAATTTATAAAAATGAAGCATTAGCACATAAGCACTAAAAAGTTTTTCTAAAAGTTAGTCTATCTTGTAGAGCACATTTTATGAGTAAACGGAAATTTTGCCCGAGAAGCAGACGGTTCAAAATTCGCATAAATATTTACGATATCGTACTTAACGGACCATTCAACTCGAAAAAACACTGAAAAATTTATATATTCGGAAAATTCATGAAAAATGAAGTATTTTTTGTTCTTATAGCATGTTCTGAATCGTTGTAGTTGAAATAATTGAAGTTGGCGATTTTTGAAATCTGTGTATTACAACGAAAACATGAACGCAGTGAAAATTCGAACCTGAATCAATAAAAGTTGTGTATTAACGCGAAAAAATTTAAAAAATTTTCTTTTTTCATCGACTTACGATGACTGCCAAAAAAATTTTGAATTTTCACGTACACAACTTTTATTGATTCAAGGACGAATTTTCATTGCGTTCATATTTTCGTTATAATACACAATCTTATTGAGCAGAAAAGTCAATTTTTGTGCAAAACATTCAAAAAAGTTTGTGTATTACAACGAAAACATGGACACAAATTCAAATGTAATTGTCTCGAAAACTACAACGATTCAGGGATTGTCGTAAAAACTAAAAATGCTCCATTTTTCATGATCTTTCCGGATATATTTTTTTATATAGTGTTTTTACCCCGAGTGGACTGGTCCTTTAATGTAGTAGGATTATGGCTAGTAAAGAAGAGCCCTTATTTCTAGCATATGCTCTAGAGCAAAATGGTAAAAAGTGGTTAATCTATTGGAAATCGGCTGCAGAAACTATTGGAATTACTGATGGTGAAGAAACCATATACGAACTAGTAATCGATCGACAAGATCGTAAAAAATTTGCTGGAAATGTTGCTGACTCTTTGTTGGATCGTAAGTGGAAGTATGTTTAATATTGGCATAAAGTATTTTAAAGAAAATAAGGAAAACAGACTATAAGCCCAAGCATAAACCTAAGGCTAAGCCTAAGCCCAAACCTAAGGCTAAACTCAAGCATAGGCTTAAGCCTAATGCTAAGCTTAAGCCTAAGCTTAGCCTATGCCTAAACCTAAGCCTAAGTTTATGTATAGACTAAGCTTAATCTTAAGCCTATGCCTAGCCCAAGCCTAAACCTAAGGCTAAGCATAAGCCTAAGCCCAAACATAAGCTTAAAGCTAAGACTAAGAATAATCATAAGCCCAAACCTAAGCCTAACAAGGAACACTACGGAAGTGTTTGACAACAAACATTTTTGGAGTAAAAAAAGTTTTCGCTAATTCTACTCATGGACGTCCCATGATTAAAAAAACCGCTCTAAAAAAAATCACATCGCTACCTTTTTCTACAATATAGTATTGGGTTGTTCGATAAGTACTTGTGGCCCAAAAAATGCTCTAATTTCATAATTTTTCACCCGTTTTCGATGAAATTTTTTTTCAGTAGTGGGTAAGAGTGTATGCTGAATACGATCCAATCAGCATACACTCTTACCCACTACTGAAAAAAAATTTCATCGAAAAAGGATGAAAAATTATGAAATTAGAGCATTTTTTGAGCCACAAGCACTTATCGAACAACCCAATACTATATTTAGAGACTTTCATGAACAAAAAATAATTTGCAAAATTGCTTGACCCAAAAAGTGATTCTCATTTTTGCGAACAAAGTTCGTTTCAATGTTATTTATGTATTGTCATTTGGCAGTTAGTTGTAATCTCAAAAAGTTTTTCTACGACTTTTTAAATTTTCCCCCCACTGAGGATTGAAAATTTAGGTATTTTGGCACATCTTTAAAAAGAAAATAAATTTCAAGCGTTTCTCAATTAATAGCGCCATCGATTTTAATTTTTGTATTTTTATTTTTCTCTTATTATAGCTTTGTTCTTATTTTATTTTAAAAGGCTCATCGAAAATAGACTGCTTGGCTCATTGGTTTTGCTCTCGTTTCCTATGCAGAAGACTTAGGTTCGACTCCTAACTGAAGCAATTTATTTTTGCGTGTTTTATTATAGTAATCAAGGTGTTGACTCAAATTTCATGGTTTTTGTTGATTTTCTAATTTTTCTCAAAGTTTTATGACTAAATGCCAAAACAAAAAATGTTATTACAATTGCCATACATGCTTTAAAAAAGTTATTTTGGAGTAGATCGAACTTTTCAAAAACTCATGAAAGTCTCTAACTATATTCTCAGAAAAAGGTAGAGATGTGATTTTTTTAGAGCGGTTTTTTAATCATGGGGCGTCCATGAGCAGAATTAGCAAAAACTTTTTTTACTCCAAAAATGTTTGTTGTCAAACACTTCCATAGTGTTCCCTGTAAGGCTAAGCATAAGCCCAAACCTAAGCCCAAGCCTAAGCATAAGCCTAAGGCTAAGCCTAAGAAAAGCCTAAACCTTTTACTTACTTTTCATTTACCGAGTTCGATTTTTTACACAAATATTTGTCATTAACTTGTTAGTCATTTATAGTAAAAAATTATGCTTTAACAAAATTCATATTTATTTTTTAGAACTTGTTTTGAAGGGAAATATTTTCAATTAAGCGATAACTTAAATGAAGCTGCAGAATTACGCTATATCCGCAATACCTTGTCTCTACCTAAAATCGATGAAAATATACGTGAAAAACTACGTGACATTATTTTTCTCCAACAAGAGACTATTTTAAAACTAGCGGTAAGGATTTCAGCAAGATCGTGCAAAATTTTTTCTTCACGAACAAAAAATCGTCAATATATTCCGTTTCCCGCTGAAACTTTAAAAAAGTGGGTATTCCATAGTGCAGTGGATAAGGAAGCCAACCGTCCGATCTAGCAAGTTAAGCAACATTGGGCCCCCGCAGATTCGATCTTGCTAGGACAAAAATTTTGATTTTCAAAAAAATTCTTTTTTTTCCCCGATGGGTAAAACTTTCGGTTTTCAAAAAAAATTATTGCAAAAAATGGAGCAAAAATTTTTTCGTCCATTTTTTGCAACAAATTTTTTTTTAAAACTGAAAGTTTTACACTCCGGGGATTGAACCTGAAGTCCCAACGTTGCTTAACTTGCCAGATCGGATGATCGGTCTCCTTATCCACTGCGCTATGGAGTGCCCACTTTTTTAACTTTCAATGGGAAACGGAGTATAAATATTATAATATTTTTAGGAGTCTTATAAAAAAGAGGAACAAGTCATCAATAAAAATGATAAATCTCCTAAAAAGGTAAAATTAGTAAAAAATGATTTTTTAATTTTTATCAAAAATTTTATTTTTTTTAGTCTTCGCTTCATTCCGTTCTAGAACCAGGTAGACGTAAACGAGGACTTCCGACAGGATTGAAATTTGAAGAGTAAATTGGTCATAAAAAATTTACTGAGTGAGTAAAAAAACTGATACTTTAATGTGAATGTGTAGCATATGTTTTATATTTAAATCTAATTATTAATGTGTTAATTGTACAGATTATGGGCAATAGGACGGAATGCACCGCACAAAGTGCGAGCGCACGGACTGGGCGCACAAGGACTGAGCGCACAGACTGAGCGCACAGACTGAGTGCACGTACTGAGCGCACAAGGACTGAGCGCACATTTTTGAAGGAAAATGTGCGCTCAGTCCGCGCGTTCAGTCTTTATGCGCTCAGTCCGTACACTCAGTCCGTGCACTCAGTCCGTGCGCTCAGTCCTTGTGCACTCAGTCCGTGCGCTCATTCATTGTGCGCTCAGTCCTATAAAAACCGTGCGGTGCATTCCGTCCCATTGCCAGATTGTGTTATTTTTAAAAATAAAATTTTTATCATTTTTTAGTTATTTTTACAATTTAAACAGTATACATGAAATAAACAGTGTACACAAACAGAGAGTTAGAAAAAATTATCCTACTCTACAAATAATCCTTTCCAAAATATTAAAAAAATTAAATGCATTTTTTCAAAATAATATGCGTTGGGCTTTGTCTTAGATTTATGCTTAGGCTTAGCCTTATTCTTAGTCTTAACCTAAGACTAAGTTTCGCAATGGCTAAAAAGCCAGATTGTCGATTATTCCGCAAAATTTAAAAAAAAACGGCTAAATAATTTGATCTATGATTTTTAGAGTAAGTGGTGATCAACAACTTACCTAAGCATAGGCACCTCTAGAAGGAGGCAGGATGGAGAACCATATGCCACCAAAAATTGGCTAAAGGCAGAAAAGTACGTTTTTTTCTTTAAATGTGGTAGTTTCTACAGAGTGCGTAAAAAAAGTGTATTTTTGTGAAAAATCTTTTTAATAAAAATACCCATATAGAGGTAATTTTATGCGGGGAACCGATTGCGCGCAATCCCGATGCATGAAAACGCTTCATTGATCCTGATTCAGGGAATGAAATTGGTGTATTGACACAAAAAAGAAGACTTTTAGATTTTCGCGTTAATACACCAACTCCATTCCCTGAATCAGGCTCAAATAAGCGTTTTCATGCTTCAGGGATGTACGGAATCGATTTCTCGCATAAAATTACCCCCAGAAAAGTCATTTTTGCAAAAATTCCAAAAAAATTTTGTTCGGAGATGCTGCTGCAAAGTTTACCCCTTTAACACAAAATTTTTTGCTAGCATAAAAAAATTGAAAATTCAACAAATCCACAATAACAAAAATGCTAATACACAAATAGTAAAATGATAAAAAGATGCACC